>OZ026829.1:2289771-2384996 GCA_964023185.1 Macaria liturata
ATTGAACAAGTAACGATTTTTGGGATTCGCTTAGTCATTTTGTTTTTCGTTTTTTCAGCGAGTGCGGCGTAACAGAAGAAGCGGTCCGTCGCTACCTGACGTGGAAACCGATGACTACCACAGAACTGCTCACCAAGTTTAAATCTAAGCGCACAGGAGTGAGCAGCGAGAAACTAGTCGAGACTATGACGCAGATACTCAAGAGGATCAACCCGTCCAAGAAAATAATTAATGGGAAAATGCACCTTAGTATAGAGGTGTGAGGTCCATTATAGATAGGCCTAAAATTAATTTAGGATCAATAAAATGATGTTGATTTTGTTACAAGATTTGTTTTTATTGCATAGGAGATAGTAACCTGTTTTGTCTATGGTAGTCGTAAAACTATGACGCAGATACTCAAGGGAATCTACCCTTCCAAGAAAATAATTAATGGGAAAATGCACCTTAGTATAGAGGTGTAAGGCCCATTATAGATAGGCGGAAATTAATTTAGGATCAATTAAATGATGTTGATTTTCTTTAAACATGTGTTTTTATTTCGTAGAAAGATAAATTATAATCGGTAGGAAGCATCACGTTTTGTTATGTTAACATTGATTTTGATTTGCAATAATAGTCTGTGTTCATTCTGTGACAATAGTAGCAAATCAGTAAGGAAAGTGGTAGTAGATATTTATTTCTATTCTATGGACACTTTATTGAGGTAGAGGAATAGTTATTTACTTGTTACACTTGACATTCGATCTTTGGTAATATTAATGTTTAGCATTAATATTCGGTGGGAATTAAAAAAATCTCGTTATTCTTAGCAGTAACGATTTATCATTTTATCCTAATCCTATAGCATTTTTATCTTCTAAGAACGTCTCTTCTTGTTCGTGATCTGCTCCATGATGTCTTCGTCTGCGAGGTTTGTGACTGATGCAGCCTGGATTGAAAGGTTATTTCACATCATATAATTGTCGGTCGTTTATATGTATATTGAGTATGTATATACAAAAAAAAAAAAAGTATTTTATCCGTTATCTAGTACCCGCGACGACGACCTTTGCTTAGTGCGGGGCTAGATGGCGCTGTGTGCAATATACGGGAACATTATTTATTTATTTGGAAGGTGTGGCTCGCAAATTGTAAGGTCGGGTCACGCACTTGGCGTAAAAAATGTTTGCATAAGATTTTTCCTGTGGAGCTTGTCCAAAGTTTGGGAAATATCACCTCATGCTTTGGATATGAACGTCAAACGAACGAATTTAGCTGTCATGACCACCTTCTACAGCTATTATTGAGAAATCAGTCCCTAAAATAACCTGCCCAATCAAACTTCAAACTGGTATATAAATATAACACGGACCAATAAAAATTTCAGTAAATCACACAACTCCGCACCTTGCGAAGACTAGTAACAGACATTTTCTCTTATTTTTCCTTTAAAAGACTAGAAATTTAAAATTTAGTATTTTTTGAAGTAGGTACCTACACGTGCGGACCGAGTTGTTCCTTCAGTATATGTCAAGCACTGACCACCACATGTTTTTTCAGGCTAATCTATCACGTCTAGATGGCTTTATCTGTAAATTTATCCATACCTTTCAGCTGACAGCTGATATGCTTGTAAAGAAGGCGATTTTGTATGATACAGGGTCCAATATTCAAAGTCTGATTGAGAGGTTTCTTATCAGTTGACGCTATCACAGCTATCGAAAATAGTAAGCTTTTATTTATGTGACTGAAATAGACAATTATGTAAATTGTGAAGATAAGCTATCATCGAAACCATAATAAGTAGTCTATGCCGGGGTTTTACCTTTCGTGGTTGCACCGAACCGATAGAAGACCCAATGGCAGTGGATTTTACGATTTGTATATTGCATATAACTTAATTGTAGAACGACATTCAAAGCGTGAGTGAATCGGTTCTTATCAGGTAAGCACGCTCCATCTTAGGCCATAGCGGTTGCTTACCATCAGGCTAACTATGCTCAAGTGCAAACCGTGATGCTGCGAGTTTTGTCTGTAGAGTATCTGAACTGATTAACGTCCAGCTGCAAGATGGGTCGACATAACATCTGTCGCAAGTCAAACCTGAATGAGTCTGGCACAAGTCAACAGTTGCGATGGACCGCCCGTACGTAACTACGTAAATATGTAGGTACCTTTTTTCTTAAGTGAGGTAATCCGGAACGGACACCTGCACAGTGGATATCCACTTACAGATATCCACGAGGCTTAGGTTCTAGCGAACAAATAATACAAAATACTCTTTAAAAAGAAGTAGCAATGTCAAGAACTGCTTGCTATTTTATTAAACGCAGGCGTTATTTAAAGCTTCACAATCCGACATCTCAATATTGAATGCATTGTACTCAGCCATAGAAAATCCAGTGAAATTAACTTTATATTTATATCTCGTTTATTAAGACCGTTACGAGTACTTACCTTGTTATTGTATTCTTTTTACTCTGTAGGTACTCTTTACTTACATATTCTGCGAATTAATCATTTTTTTATCTTTCCTATTGGTTAGGTACAATTATGACATACGTCTATCTAATAAATTAATATTACATAAACGTTTGGTATGGAGTTAATTTTAGTTATCATTTAGAATCATGATGCTGCTACAGGCAACAAATCTATACTATTCAAAAATAAAAACAAGCACATGAGAAGAGTATTATCTTCTAGTATTAGCTGTCTCTTTTTTCTCTCTTTGGGCTGGCATTGCAAGAGTAGGTAGGTACATACGAGTAGGCGACGGTAATGGTAAGCACCATTAGACGGGCAATCTGCTTGTTTGCCATACCATTATTAAAAAAACATTATATATATGATCCATCTGTTAAGTAGGTTCATCTATAAATACGAGGAGTCACTATTTATCCATCTAAATTCAAATTTCAAAATTAAAACGTCGGTTTAATTTTATTTAAAAATATCTGGAATTTTCTGTAATGGAATCGTCTTATAAAAACAAATAGTTAATGATCCCCCCACTAATCAAATAAAGTAATACTTGACCTGTTAGCTTAGTTGGTAGTGGCTCTGCCTTCTAATCTAGAAGTCGCGGGTTCGATTCCCGCATGACACAAGTATTTATGTAAGTACTTTAAAAATTTATAATTACTTGTGTTGAGTCTGGTCGTTTGTATGTATAATAAGTATGTATTTACAAAAGAAAAGTATATAAGTATTATATCCGTTATCTAGTACCCACGACACAAGTGTATGCTTAGTGTGGGGCTAGATGGCGCTGTGTGCAATGTCTCAGAATATTTATATTTATTTACTTATCAGATAGATTTGCACAAAAAATTTGAAATTCCAAATCGCTTAGTTATCAAGTAAAAACTTTCCTAATTCGTGAAACACTTTGCTGGAACCAAATTAAAAGATTAGATACATTACATGGCTAAAAAGAAAAACATTGACATACACAACAATGCGTAATATTATGTAAAAAAAATTGCAAATAAAACTGAACTTGGTCGAAGGCTACAGCATTATGATGATTAAATATTTGGCAGGAAATTATCTTTGGCTACAACGTGTGATATTGCAGTCACCGATATGGATAATACTACGAATAATCCGTAGGGCTGATATCTGACCAATCACTCATAAAAAATAACGTAAATATAATAATAAATAAAATAACATTGCGTATACAATGTGTGACATGTACAATGTACATAGCTAAGTATCTAAACTTAATACTTACCTATTAATTGTCGGAAATGTCGGGTATTACCTACCCTTGATTTGAACTATAATTTATCGACATTAAAGTCGACTTGGATTCTTCTAGACAAATGCGCTAAATTGTGTAAAATCGACGATCAGGATCAGGAGAGCTGTAATGAAGCTTGAGCTTATCTACTCAGTATAAAAATATAAAAACAAAACAAATACAAAACTGTAAGGACGCTCCGGACAATTCGAGTGATCAGTCATAATGCTAGCCATCCATGGAAAAAAGAAACAGCTATGGCGCCATAGGCACGGGATTTGCTCGAGTTTTTTTTATAATTCTATCACCGGACGAGCAGATATAGGTACGGCAGGACGACACCGGTTTATGGTGAAAGTTCCTAAGGCCCGCACGAAACGGTACGCTTCTACCTTTATTGTTTGTACCGCAAGGTTTTGGAACTCCAGCGATCTTCAAAGCGAGAGTGAATCGGTTCTCAGGCAAACTATGGTCAAGAGAAAATCCGTTCAAGTTAAAAAAAATCGTGTCATAAAAATATGCATTTATACAAAATATACTTAGCAGCCCTAATTTTGATTACAATGATTAGCTATCACCAAAACTCTGATAGAGTTTTTATCAATGATGTCCAGGTTATATAACCTGGACATCATTGATAAAACTTGCTCCCTTGTGTTTATTAGTGCTAGCACTGTGCTAGATTAGTAAGTGTGGTGTTAAAAATCAATTCATGATATTTCATAGCTTTTGTGAGTGAAGTGCTAAAAAAATAAAGATAAAAATGTCTGTGATTTCCCTTTCAAAGGTAAGGCAAAACTAACACAATGAACATAGATAATGATATATTTTAATTGATACCAAATATTCCAAAAAGTCTGAATCTCATTTTATACAAATATTAATTAATTTATTTTCTAAGTGCTCCTTTTTTGTAGTGGTTAGAAGTAGTATGTTTACTTTTTCTTCCCTTGTTTTCATATTTTATTATTGTATACAAATATATTATTGGATATATGCGCACGCGCAGGTTAACAAATTCCTATATAGGTATATCTAAGTTATCACGATGCTTGCTTCGGACAATGTATTTCATACGAAACCCCATGAAATAAAACACAGTTGTACTCATAATCATTAGCTAAAATAGCTTTTTAAAAGATACTCGGTCAAAATATATTCCAAATAACTTAGAAAACATAAATTACAAAACTATTTAAAAACTAACTCAGAAACTTAAACTTTTAATAAAGCTAAACACCTATAAAAAACTAACGTCAGTAGGCAACGTTCCCAGCATGCTGGCGGCAATGCCAAATATGATTAAATAATTTAAAAAAACCGCATATCTTGTCTGGAGCATCCTTTCTATCGCTTCATGACAAACAAAACACCGAGTCGGATAACACGTAAAATTGTAGGTCCCGGCTGTTGGCCTAGTACGGCAGTCGTTAAACCATGTCAGAGGCCCTTAAGGCGGCTTAATCCATCAAGCCAATCAAGCCGCCTTAAGTTGAGTTAGCCACTCTCATGCAATAAGAAGAAGAAGAAATCAAAACAAATCATTTCGTTAATCTGCATCTTACGAGTACATCTATCCTTGCTCTATTTCAGGGGGCGTCGCTCCGCACCCTACCTACAGAGGAACATGACATTATGGAACAAATCCTCGAACACCTGGGAGGCATGGGGAGGTAAACATGAAGAATCTTTATTGATACTACCACGCAAAGTATGTTGAAGTAGAACTTAAATTATCATCATTGGCGTTATTACTTCTGCGAGAGATGTTTTATGTGGCGTTTGTATTGAGTTTGCTGCTGCGCTCGGGGCTAAATAAGCCAATACGACATCCACAGGTACGGTCACAATTTTGACTGGAGTAAAGCCGTAAATGTCTGTCACAAGTCAAACCTAGATGAGATAGGCGCACGATCGAAGTCAATGTTCTATTGACAGTGAGAGGTTTATACTCAGCAGTGGGACGAAAGCGGTTCAGGATGATGGTGATGATAAAAGCCGTTCAGTTATATTTGGGAGTGTGATTATGTTTCAGTGGCGCTGTTGTCCTACCAGGCTCACTCGCAACTCCGTCTACACAGTTTTCTTCAGTGATTGCGACTTTCAGAATCTTGATCCCAGCTGGTAATTTAAATGTGCTATACATATGTCACTATATCTTCATTATCTATCCCCCAGATACCAGCAGTACCTGTTCTTCATGATGATGCCAGTGATGTTGCTGTACGCGTTCGTGTTCGGCGTGCAGATGTTCGTGGCTGCCACGCCGGCCCACTGGTGCTACGTGCCCGAGCTGCAGCATTTGGATGCAGAGCTTAGGTAAGATATATGTATTTGTAGACAGATGTAATGTGTATGATACGACTATGTTATTTTTATTTTATTTTTGTTATCCTATTCTATCCCACTCCTGGGCAAAGGTCTCCTCCAACTCCCTCCATACGTCAAGGCCTCCTCACGCCAGGCACCCTGAAACCGGTCGACATCCTGACGCCAGCGGGTCTTGGGCCTTCCTCTACCACGTCACCCTTAAGATTCCCACCGTGCCACTATCTCAGCCCAGCGTTTGGGGCGCATACGAACTACGTGACCCGGCCGGTCCCATTTAAACATCGTGGAGTACTTTTAAGACATTTTCCAATATCTTCCCCAGACGCAACCTGTCAATCCCGGGCGCCGCCGCCGGGCGGGAGTGGGCGCGCTGCTCCATGTTCGCGGCCAACTGGTCCGAGGTGGCGGCCAGCATGCAGCCTCCGCCGCCTGGAACCGCCACCACGCCTTGCAGCCACGGCTGGGAGTTCACTTATGAGGATATACCTTACACCACTGTTGTTAGCGAGGTGAGAATCGAAGTATTTTACAATATATTAATCATCATCATCATCTTAAGCCCTTGTCACACCTTGTCAAACTGCTGGATATAGGTCTCCTCCCAGTCGGTCTCGGTCATTTCCCTTCCTTACATAATTGTTATTAGAACAGAATACATAATTTATTAGTGAAGTAAGAACGTAGGTATACAGTCATAAAGAAACCATGTGGCTCTGTGTACAGGAAGTTCACTTATAAGGATATACCTTACACCACTGTTGTTAGTGAGGTGAGAATTGACGCTTTTTACTATATGCTAATCATCATCATCATCATCTTAAGCCCTTGTTAATCCACTGCTAGGTTTAGGCCTAGGCCCTTGGTGCCTTTGGTATCGATCTTGTACCGTTCTTGTCCAGAGAGGCCCCTCAATGATATTATAATATTCATGAGTTTTCAATATTTTCCACCTTTTGGATTCTGTAACTTCACCAGAAGATATATTTTTGAGTTTCTGGGCCGTTTTGTTCTTAACTGGACTACGCCGGTGCGTCTTTATTGGTAACCTTAGAGGTAAGAATCTTTAGTGATACTGTGATTGTGGTAAATACAATTTCAGTCAGCTTGTACAGATTTAGAATGTAATATGTAAGCTTCTCAAAATAATATACTTTATAGCTTACATATTTGCTATTGAGGATTCTGAAAAATTTTTTTTTGTCCTATTTGCCACAACAATAACAATATAACGTGGTACCTAGTTGCGCTGTTTTTAAAATTCGTTATTTCTACAAAATCTACAAGACACAACCATGAAAAATAATTTCCTGTGCAATGGCTTAACACATCACTTTCTTGTTTCAGAGAGAGTGGGTGTGTGATAAAGCGAGCTACGCACCCTCAGCGCAGTCGCTGTTCTACATCGGCAGCCTGATCGGCAGCGCACTGTTCGGCTGGATGGGAGACAAGTTCGGGAGAGTGCCTGCTTTCATCAGTAAGTGAGACTTTAGCCAAATATACCTTTACGTTGTCTTCCTCTACATTCTGCTTGTGTGTTGCTGTTAGGTTACTCGGCACCCTTTAAATAGTTCTTTTACGATTATCAAAACTCCCAAACATACCGTAATTCTGAAGTGGTCTGATTGTTTGTTTATGATGAACACATCGTTTATGAATTAAGAAATACATAAGAAGTTTTCGTATTCTATATCAAGGAATGTTCAAAATTCCAACACGCGTCTTGTTTTTCTTGTCGTTGAGTAATATTTAAAATCAAGTTTCGCCTTCCAGCTGCCAACGTGGTGGGTTGCGTGGGCGGTGTGGCAACAACCTTTACCAGCGGCTTCTGGGACTTCTCCTTCTGTCGGTTCCTGGTCGGACTGTGCCACGACACTGGATGTATGCTGCTCTATATTTTAGGTGAGAGAGGCAATTGACAACATTTATGATACTTGACTCACGACTGATCTATTGGCTAAACCATACATTTATTTTTATTGCTGAGTTTTAGCTTCTAGCTCAACTTGTAACTTCGTTTACCTAATAATTAGTCAAAGTCAAAGTCAAAGTCATTTATTGATAAGAAATTTCTTACAAGTCAGATAAAGTTGTAATGTTGTAAATTTATAACAATATTATTAAGATACATGTACACAAGTACTATTATAAATTTAATTATATATTATATGTAATTATTCAGTGAATACATTAAATGCATTTACTTACAGCGAATTATTTTATTACAAGAAAAGCCTCGAAACGTTACATTTTGATTCTCTTGTCTAATTTCATTCTCATAATATTCATATCATTTAGCCTGTGCGGTGATATCATCATTGTAAGTACTTACAGTACATATTCATACATGTGTGACGTAACGTACATTTGCAATTTTTGTAAAGTTTTAGATTAAAACAAAAATCCTAAAATGTTAATAATGCCTAAAATGTTAACTTTCCAGGTTAAAGCTAACATTGAACCCTGATGATATAATATGATTTCAGTGTTAGAGTATGTAAGTCCCCGGCACCGCTCGTGGGTGGGCAACTTGTCCATGGCGGTCTCGTTCAGCGCGGGCGGGGTGCTGCTGCCGGGGCTGGCGTACTGGCTCCGGGACTGGAGCACCCTGCTGCTGGTCACCTCGCTGCCCATGCTGGTGATCGTGGTCGCGCCCTGGGCTGTGCCTGAGAGTGCCAGGTGAGGGAATCAAGGGGAAACTAGTTTAATATTCCTAAGGTTTTGAGATAATGTCGTCTACCCAGCGCATTGACGACATTATCTTATTACAACCGCAGGGAGCACCTGGATTCAATCTGCGCTAACCGGGATGAGTGGCGTACAAGAAGAGGGGCCTATGCTCAGCTGTGGGCGATAACAGGCTGATGATGATGATTTGGGATAACATAATGAAATAAATAATACCATCATGTGTGTGCTTATGAGCCGCTTTTATGCAGAAACGAAGCGACGAATTTTTAGAATGATAATGGTCCTGCCTGACTCCTGAGAGTCAAACTTACTGGCTGACCATAAATGTTGGCTATAAAATACTTGGCTATTGAATTGTTTCTGGCCTCAGATAAAGTAAACAATTTTATGGCCAAATTAATAACTTGCTACTTTACAGTTAGAAGATACATCGTATTTTATTTTTATAAGTGCTTAGGTACCTAATCCTAACACGAAATAATATAATAACCGTTTTAGCTCAATATAATATCGTCTTTCCAGGTGGTTGGCATTGCAAGGCAGAGTAAACAAAGCCGTGAAAGTATTAAGAAAGTTCGAAAGAGTCAACAAGGCTAAAATACCAGATGAAGCTATGGAAAAATTTGTGGTATGTCATTTACTAAAACCTATACCACTTATACCTTTTTTTTTATACCACTTGAGAAATAAGGCATCAATTCGGCTTGTGTGTTTGTTAATTCTTGGAACCAGATCATATTATCAAAATTGAAGAAAAAAATGTTGAATTATCTATTAGCATATCCTACGAATTTCATGGACACCAACAGTGATACCTATCTAGATTAATCTCTTCATAGGTATATAATTAGGACAACGTATCGTATAGACACTGAACTACTTTTTTTTAAATCATTACTTGTTTTTTCTAGCTATCAGCCTCCAAGAAGGTGGAAACCGACGAGTCCATGGCAGCGCTCTTCCGCAGCCCACCAATACGCAACGCTGTGTTCTTCGTAATGGTAGTGTCAGCTATTGTGGCTATACAGATAGACGCTGTCATAAGGCTCTCGGAGAGTATTGGACCTAACTTCTTCGTGACATACGCCATATCGTCCTTGTCGGAGATTCCGGCGTTGTTGCTGGTCGCTGTTTTGTTAGATAAGTAAGTTGGTTTAGGTTTTTTTTATGAAACAAGAGGCAAGCAATAAGTCGAACCGCTTGATGACAAGCAGTCATCGTCACCTACGGTATGGTGAGTTCTTGCAACGATAGAGGCGTTGCGGCACTTTCAAAGTCTCCATATTTGCATTAAAAGATTTTCTTACAGTATGGCGAAGCAAAGAAAACGCTAAAAGCTTATTCACATACTCTTTTATTGCAGATGGGGTCGACGGCTCCTGTCTGTCTCCACTTTAGTCGCAGGAGGAGTGCTATGCTTAATCTGCGCAATCACACCTCAAGGTAAGCCTCGCCTCCTCACCTATCATTAGGTACCACTGATTATCTTTAAGATCACGGTACAGATAGTAACGGCTCAACGATTATAATCCTCGATAAATATAATGAAAAAGGGAAACCATCCCTTTTATATTATAATTGATTATAGTTGATAGGTAATGTTTATCCTAACAGCTATGTAGCAGTATTTTTGCTGATGAGTAATTACATACATAATTAATTAATTAATACATAATTTAAAAAGGTTTGTCCCTAAATAAACATACTCCGTATAAAAATCATAATCAAATTTATTTTTCGCGTATTTTCAATAGGCTAAAGTAGTACTCTGTTTTAATAAAGCCGCCCTTATAATGATTTACATAAATAACCCTGTACTTACTTATATCATAATATTTATGTACCAAGCTATCAATTCAAAAAATTTTGGCCTTTTTAAAAAACGAGTTAGTACTTCCTATTTAAACTTAATGTTTTTTTTATGGCAAATTAACATTTTTCCCAGCGAATTTAACGAACTCCATTGCCTCTCTCCAGGATTGCCTCAACTAGTGCTCGTGGTGGTGTCTCGGTTCTGCGTGAACATGACGTGGGCAGTCCTCAACCAGCTCGGTGCCGAAGTGCTGCCGACTGGCCTGCGAGCTCTCGGCACTTCGCTACTTCGCATGACCATGTTTGTTGCCGTCACTGCTTCGCCTTTTGTCGTGTACTCTGTGAGTATAGGCTTAAACATTTATTATGGATTTAAAAGTCTTCAGATTGATAACTTCATTAATTTTTTTATGAAGAAACATAGATTTAACTTGTATGTTCGTTTCGAGTTTAAGCAGCAAGTAATTTGCACAAATTAAAAGCAACGTGTAAAATAGAAGTCAGCCTAGTATAAAATCATAATTTATAGCTACATATCATGTAACTTAATTCCAGTTACTTTTTAGTAAAATCACACAAATTTAACAAAAAAATTTAAAAAATCCAATAAACAGTATGAAAAGCGTACTAAATTTAATGGAAATGAATTTTGTTCTCTTTTTTATGTATTTGAAAACAGTGCCAAAAGCCTTAGCAGAATCTACAAATCAGAGCACAGAATAAAGAAATACCAGTAGTAAAATTTTCATTTTTATTATTTTTACTTTATTTGTTTCAAAATATTAACTAAACGGTTTTCACTCACGTGTAAATCGCGTAAGTTGTTTACGCGTTTCGGATAAGTAAGTTAAGTAAGTAAGTAAGTGGTAAGTTGTTACACGTGAGTGAAAACCGTTTAGTTAATATTTTGATAAAATGTCTCACGAAAGTTTTTATTTGTTTCATTTCCAGGGCACGATTTGGCAGGGTCTGCCTCTAGTGATTCTTGGTGCAATGGGTCTCATAGGAGGTGGTATCGCGATGTTGATGCCAGAGACCAAGGGACAACCCATGCCACAAACCATTGCCGATGGAGAGAGGATTATACGCGAGGGAAGACTTTGCGGGTAAGTCATAAAGTATATAGTTAGTTACTTTTATTACATTAACATCATCACACTATTATGTAAAAGAGGAAGTGCTTAAATCTTTCTGTTTACTTTAGGCTTGTTTGGACCATTTAATACTTCTAAAAACTGGTATTCTGAACCCTGGTTCGGTAGAACTTGATGTCGAAAATTTTGTACAGTTTAGGACTGTCATTTGCAACCTTTCTAACATGTACTAATATTTTTATACGTTTTTCTGGAGATTGGGCATGCATTATCTTGACCTCTTGTTTGCGGTAATTTTTATTCCTGTTCAAAAGATAATAGTTGTGTTATTTTTTCACTTATTTACAGAAAACCAGAAAAAGACGATGTGGAAGAACAAGAAGTGACGTTCATTGAAAACAAGAATGCTGTTAGATTGAGATAATACATAAAAATGCTTATTATCAGATATCATAGAAAAAGGAATCTCAAAAAAAGCAATGGAGCTACAGTAATTGAAATACAAAACATTGTAGATATGGATATTTACAAGACAACAGCGCTTGATCGTCTTGCTTGTATAGGTACGATTGCTAATAATGATATACAGGTTAAGGACATCGAGTGAAAATAGTTTTTTGCTTTCAATGGTAAAAAATAAGAAGTTTCTTTAACACCTAATCGTCTAATAACGAATAAAACAGTTTGAAATATTACAATATATTTTATTCACGAATCATTCACGTATCACGGCTTTTATAACTAGGTAATTTTACTTACAATTAGATGATAAAGCGTCATGATAACCATGCTTAGGCACTTATTTTTAATTAATTTACATAAATCAGGCACTTAATCCTAATAAATTATACCTAGGTTCTGTTAATACAAAAATAGTTACGTACTTAACCAAAACAGGTACTTTTATACGCATTTCTCTCTGTCATATTCTGAATCACAGTTCTTTTCAAATCACTAACCTACATAATTAATCTTAGTATAATAACATTTAATCAAGATTGTTGTTATTATTGCCAAATTTACATAGGGCCTTATTACAAAACGTGGTTTAAATATAAGTCTAGACCAAGTCCGTTTTAATTGTTCGAAAATTGTCTGTCTACTGTCATAATTATCAAACTGTCTAAATGTACCAATGTTAAATCAATGTTTAATTTTTTTGTTGACATTATGATTGCTTGTATGTGATGTCTGAACAACAAGAACCCACTTTTTATTTTCAAAGTCCCAGGACTTTTATTTAAGCCGCGTTTTGTAATAAGACGGATAATGTTTCCGATACGTGTTAAGATATGTTATGCACAAGGGATTAATTTGATTTACCTATTAGTAAATGTACTCATGTTGATCTTAATTCATTAATCTTAATTTTACCTGAGAACAATGATTCCACTGAATATTTTGTACCATCGAATACCATGAAGGTACTTTTGTACATTATATTCCTTTTTGTATACAGTTTAATATTTGATTGTTACGTCATAAGAGCTTTGTTGTTATCAGTCTTCCACTGCGGCACTTCGATGTCATCTTTTTCATGTTTTCTGCGAAAGAAAAGGGATAATCTTAATAACATTGCAATCTTTTCCAATTAGCTTTTGATTTAATATTATTGTCCATTGTATAAAAGAGTTATTTGAATGGCTTCCGACTAGAAGTACATCTACTACACGAATCCAATAACTTCGCTTGCGCGATTCAGGCACCGGTCTGTGATTGGCTGATCGGCGAGAGTGACGCCACACACTCGTAGATGAGACCAAATAGAACTTACCCACAGAGAGAGTGTTCCCTCACAATACGCTCTCCATCAGCTATACTCTGTGGCATGGCTCTGCCTCTCGTCTCGGGCAGTGTGAGAGCGGCGCCACTTGCTAGTAGAGAGATGCTGCATAGGATCAGTAGCGGCAACACCACCCATACACGCTCCTGGACAAATAAACAGTAGTTTGAGATAAAGTAATTTATACATTATTCATATGAGATTTGAATCAAGCGTTACTTTGCGGAAATTCATTGAAACTTTGGTATAGGTATACCTAGTCAGGTCATAAATTCTGTCACATGTTTAATATAAAATAATTGAAACAACTTTATTCTTTATGTAACCATTTATATACCAAAATGAACTTAACAAAACATAGATTCTTATGACAATAAAGTTTATTCAAAATGGCCTCCGTGATTTTCTGCGTGCCTTCAATCTGCGCGGCCAGTCGTCTATCGCTGCACGAACGAGGTCCATGTCAATATCGGCGGCTGCCTTAATCAAGGATGTCTTGAGTGACTCCAAATTGGGATGAGGCTTTGAGCACGCTTTTTCCTCCAAGTGTTGCCATATCTTGTAATCTAACGGATTCAAATCTGGACTGGAGGAGGGCCAGTCTTCGTGCCGGATGAAGTCGATTTCACGCGCCGCCAGCCAGTCTTGTGTGCTCTTCGCTCTATGAGCTGGCGCCGAATCTTGTTGGAATACCCAGTGCTTGTTATTGAACATGATATGAGAAACAGGTTCTACAAGGTTCATCAGGACTGTATTTTGATACACAACTGCATTCGTTTTTACACCTTTATCACAAAAATGTACCTCTGTTAAGCTCCAATAAGAAACTCCCAACCATACCATGAGCGAGGATGGAAAATGACCTCGTTGAACACGCGGAATACGTTTGCTCGCTTCTTCACTACTGCGTGCGTACACCTTATCATTTTATTTGTTGTAGCTCTCTTCTACGGTAAAAATTTTTTCATCCGAAAAAAGAATTTCCCGATATTTTTTTCCCGCGTACCGCTTCAACAAAGCGCGGCATCTCTTCAGTCTCAGGTCCATTAGACGAGCATTCAAACGATGTCCTGTTTTTTTTCGATATGCCCGAAGCCCTAAGTCTTCATTTAACACCCTTTTCACCGTGGTTCTGCTTAACCCCATCTGAAGGGCCAACTGTTTCTGCTTACGTTTGGGATTTCTTTGAATTCGCGCCTTCACAGCTTTTATCACTGCTGGAGTCCTAACAGACCGAGGGCGACCACTTCTTGACCTGTCATCTACACTAGAGTCTTCATTGTATCGTTTGATGGTACGATAAACGAATCTTTTGGTTATATTAAAATTTTTCAGTATGTCAAAAATTTGAACTGGCGCGTAACCGCAACGATGCAATGCAATAACTGCAACACGGTCTACTTTAAGCGTCCACTCCATATTTAAAAATGAGTAAAATTCTAAAAAGTATACATTTTTATTTTCATAAACAATTCGAAATTCGAATTCAATAAACTTTTTTGTGGCCAGCATTCTAAAAGAAAAGTTTTTACTGTGTGACTTTACTTATGACCTGACTAGGTATAGTGTTGTTCGGTTAAGGAGCAGTCGCAGCGGAAGAACATTATATTATTATAGTTGTATATCCAGAGTTTCATTTACTATTCATATACTATTTAAATTTAGTGGAAAGTAGGTATGGATTATATGGATAGGAATTGTAATTATGGGTCTGTGTGATGGATTGGCCAACCTACGTCGATGACAGAGACAGGACTTGTTACTGTCAGTCTACTAGTACATTTAAGAAATTATGTTTGGAACTTCTTCTTTTGGCTGGCCAAGATTGTAAATTAGTAAGATTTGATGGTCACAATGCATTTTCCAACCGCCTACCTAATGAAAATATCTGTATGATTAACGTTTTCGCTGTGTATGACGTGTCTTCGTTAGCACATTGGCTGCCCATAACATGTTTTTGCGGCTTCGGAGAAATAACGACATTTCCATACGTTTCGTAATTTGCAGAAATAATAATACAAAATACATAGGCAGAATTATATAGGCAGCGAATACGTTAGTCAAAAAAGGGAACTTAGCAAAAGCGTGAACGCAATATACAGAGATTTAAAGAGTACAAAGGTGACTTACCGAGAAGACAATGAATGGCGACATGATAGTGGCGATGTATCCACTCATGTGCAGGATGCTGGAGCCCAGCGCGCGCACCCCGGTGGGGAGCAGCTCCGTGCCCCACTGGATCACCGCGTTGTACGACATGTTGATGAAGAACCGCGCCATTATGGCCAGTACTGTTACCGGGATGCCTGTGGAACAAAAAAATATGAAAATAAAATAAGAAAAAGAGTAACATAGGTTACTTTTTATCTCGATACGCAGCAGAAGACGAAAATAAATCGCAACTTCAAAAAAAATACATCAAATTATTGAAAATTTAATGCTGATCTTTTTTAATGGAATTAATTTCTGATCAAAACTTACCTTTGGGTACAAAAATGGCGATCATTATCAAAATACCAGCCAACCCAAGGGGTCCACAAGTTAGTGTCCTTCTACCCCACCTGGGAATAGAAAATTTTGACATATTTTAGAACACAGTAGTTAGTTCAATACTTTTATAGCAGGAGCACTGTCGTAACAGCTTTACAGCAAGGGTATTTATGAAGTCAAGAAAAATAATGAAGACTAACGAGTATATGAAAGAATAGGCAATCAAATTATATTTCAAACAAGGAAAATTGGCAAGAAACCTCAGGTACCTGTCCAAAACCAGAGCCAGTAGAGTGATAGACGGTATCTCAGTACAAGAAGTGAGCGTAAAAGTAACGAAGAAGTCCAGGCCAAGGTTCTCAGACATCCTCACGAGGCCGTCGAAGATGATTGCACATGCCATGTATACGAATACCATGATCAGCATAGTGTTGCGGAGTGGTGCGCTCTTGAGTAGGGTACCTATGTTTTCGGTGGATTTCTTGGTTTGACGGCTAGTCATCTGGAATGGGAGATGTATTTTTAGATGGAAAACATTCATATATTGATTCGGTTTGTTCGTTAATTGCTTCAAGCTACACTGGTGAGGATGGGTCCTCATGAAGATGAGGTTTGTTCTTATTAGATATTTCGCATGTCTCAAAAGTAAAAACACTCTAAAAATAGTTTAATAAAATTATTCGGAAAGTAAAATGTGCCTAATGGCCCAATGAAAATATTTATTCATTCACTTACAATGAAATCGTCCATCACATCCTGAGGAATTTTAGTGCCGTTGACTTTTTCGAACCTCTTGAGCACTTCCACTGCCTGGTTGACACGACCTCTAGTTAGTAGCCATCTGAAATCAGAGAGAAACTTTGAAGAGAACTATGCAAAGTTCATCAAATTCTGTGACGTAGAAGAAAAGAAAAGTTGATTAAGTTCACGTCAGTTCGAGTGACAGTATTCAATTTGTGGATAGAAAAAAATTCGAACTACCCCAAGGGTACAAGAGCCTACATTTGGCTTTGTGAAAATTGGTAGTCGCTACAGAAAATTTGAGAATCCAAAGCTTTAGACCGGAAGTGACACTGACCTTGCACTCTCTGGCACTATAAAAGGTACAACCAGCACACACAGCATGGGAAGTGATGTCAGCCACAGCAGCTTCCTCCAGTCTGCCATCCACAGAGCCAGCCACGGCAGAGCCACGCAGGCTAGGCCGAAATAAAGCGCAATGGACATGTTGGCCACATACGTTCGCTGACGAGGACCCACGTATTCTAGAACTGGAATGATAAAGGTTTTGGAGATTAGGATTTGTTATTTGATTTTTTAAAAAGGTCTTCTTCTTCTTGTCGAATGAGAGTGGCCAACTCTGGTGACGAGAGTTTATCAAGCCGCCCGAAGGGCTTCTGACATGTCAGAGGCTCCGGAGTCGTTAAGCCATTGCTTAACGACTGCCGAACTATAACAAACAGCCGGGGCCTACAATTTAACGTGTCATCCGACCCACGGAATGATAAGTCTAATAATTTCATAGTTCCATGTTTTAAATGAGCGATCTTGAATAAAGCTTTCAAGAAACGAAAGCCTACATCGAGACATAAGGGCGGAAAAGATTATGCCCACCGCTGGGCATTAGCCCATCCGCCCTTCTTCCCTTGCGCTACAGTTGCCCAGTGGTTTCGATGTTTTAAATATCTCTATCAGCTTAAAGGATAAACATTATAATTTCTTACAGCTTTCTCTTAAATTGAGTTCTTATTATTTAGCATTTGATGTTGCTGGCAATGCCTGATTGTACGATTATATTCACTTATATTACGTTAGTTAAAAGATAGGTATGCAAAACAGAGATTCCAGTGATATTGCGAGCGGTCAATGGTTATACCGTGATAGCTTGTTGTATCAGCAAACGTGCTGCACGCGACCTGCTCGTTCACTTCAAGTAACATTACTCTTTATACTGTGTTTTAAGCTTCTTGTAAGCTAAGTAGCTTTTAAGTTCACTAATTGATGGCCGTGACTTAGTTTGTGTTGAATCGAGATAAAAGAGGATTTGTTACCACCAGTGAGACTGATGGTCTCAGTGGTAACCAAACCAAATATATTTAGATATGAATAAAAAACAAAATCAAGAAAAATGTTGTTTAATAGATGGGTTTGTTTGCAAAGGTTTTTATGTGAATATGTGACCGTGCGGAGCCGGGCCGGGTCGCTAGTGGAATATTTATATTATTCTAATTCGTCAGACAGACAAACAAATTGATAAATATTGAAGTAGAATATCTTTATAAGTATAATAGAATAGTGTTTCATAAGATCTGTTCAATATCTTCATTTATCATAATATTGGGTATTTTTCGAGGTCACTCCGTGTCCGGTTAGTTACCTACGTAAATCTCTAGGTATTTAAAAATACCTAACATGCAAAAAATTAATCGTGTAATCGTATAAATTGCTAGGAACGTTATTTTAGGATTTGTACAACTATTAGTATAGAATTCATCAGTAAACACATATTGTGAATATAATAGAACTAGTGGGCGCTCGCGGCTTCGCTCGTATTAAGAAGTAAAACTTGCATCCCCTATTTCACCCCATTAAAAGTGGCATTTCCAAAAATCCTTTCTTAGCGAATGCCTACGTCATAACATCTACCTTCATTCCAAATTTCAGCCCAATCTGTCCAGTGGTTTGGGCTGTGCATTGATAGATCACTATATCAGTCAGTCAATCAGTCAGTCAGTCACCTTTGAGTTTTATATATTTAGATACGTTATTGTAGGCACTGAAACTGTTACATGGAGGTGGTAGTTACAACAGCTTTGCCCTTTCGGACATGTCTGTTACGTATGCATAATATCATCAAACTAATTTCTATGCAATTTGTCGTGGAGATAGATATGCATTTCTACGAGTAATATGCATCTTAAAAACGCTCCTTTACTAATTCATTGATGCCACCGTATTTAAATCATTGTAAGATGATTTAAAATCAATGAATTTCAATCAAAACAACCCTGATAAAATTTTACAACCGACTGACACATCTGAGAGCAATCATTGAATACAATTGCCTTCTGTAACATACCAACATATGTTCCCAATGAAAACCGATACCAATATGGAAGTTTCCAGCAATTGCGATGCACCGCGTAGTGGCGCCCTACTTTATAAACAAGTAAAGTAGGCAATGGGCATACATTTGTTACCACCGGCCAATTTTTTCTGCGTAGGTATATACATATTTGTCAGCTATATCTATACAGTATAGAGTTTAGTTTGTGGTAAGCTACATCAAACAAAAGCCGGCTTTTTGCAGAACTGAAACTTCATGGCTTCAGGATTTGAGAAGCTCTTTATTATTTTATTAAGACCAACCAACAAGGTAGTCTAATGAGCAAGCAGTGTTGTACTGGAAGTTCAGCTACACGATTTTTCATTTGCATTTTGATTGATGAAGAACGAAGTTTTCTAGTATCAAATATAAGCAAGACTGTTTCATACAAAATGTTTGTCCAATACCAAATGACACAATCTTTGATGGAGATAGCGAAAAGATTTTGTCTGATGGTACGCAAGAACCTTTGTGTACCATCAGACGAATTATGGACCAGAGCAAACCATTTAAAAATTTCATTTAAAATAAACATTAACAATCACTGTATGTAGGTACTTTATTCCCTTAGTCACTGGCTACAAAATACTACAAATCAAGTGAGCTGCCTGCCTTGACAGCAAGTTAGTTGATGAAACGGCAATGGCCCCAACCTTTACGTACAACATTGCAATAAATGTATGAGGAAAACAACTTGGCAATACCTATTTGGGAGGTGCGTTGGAGAAATTATGCAGGCATGTTGCCCATGAAAGATTGTATTCATTGATTTCCCTGTTCATTTTATAAACCGCGAAGAAAACCAATTTTTTTTCTTTCTTTTGTTTCGTTTTTACATCGAAGTAATGTTAAACCACACCACTATTA
Source organism: Macaria liturata (assembly GCA_964023185.1). Lineage (NCBI taxonomy): Eukaryota > Metazoa > Arthropoda > Insecta > Lepidoptera > Geometridae > Macaria > Macaria liturata. The sequence goes on from OZ026829.1 coordinate 2,309,673, forward strand.
ATTTTTACTAAACTCGAACCAGAGTGTTGACACCTTGGATGTCATTGTTGTCAGACATTAGACCCGCACAAGCACAGAAATCTAAATAAGCAACACTATGCACAAGCAACACTATGGTCAAAGGTAAAGCATGTCTGTACAGGAATAAAACTGGTTCTCAAACAAGGTTGCTGAAATGCACCAGCAGATTAGGAATATTATTAACGTTTTAGAGTGTAATAAGTTTAAGTCCAACCTGGACGAGGCCTGCACAAGATTGACACAAATGCGAGGCCTATATCTAGCAGTGCAATGTAAAGGGCTATGCATAATGATGACGAGTGAAGTGCTTGTAAAATCACACGATTCTTACCTAAGATATACATCATCATGAAGGCATTATCGAAGGACATGCCGACGAGCAGGCGACAGAAGGCGAAGTCCCAGAGCCCCGTGGTGAAGATGGTCGCTATGCCGCCGATACAGCCGATCATGTTGCAGCCTGTAACATAAGGTAACCAGGGGTCTTCAAATCTAGAGTAAATAGGTTTCTTCTAGGCAAGCGTGCTACATCTTAGACTATAGTGGTGCTTAACATCAGGCATGCTATAGTCAAACGTAAGCCTATTTCGTGTTAATAAAAAAAAGAAAAAAAAAGGTAATGAGGAAAGTCATTAAAACCATTACGATCATACATATAAATAAAAACTATATTAGTTGGAGTGTATATTACTTTGTTGGAAACTTTATAATAATGTAACTGTATTTTAATTCTTCGCTTGCTGATTTTGAATAATGACGCGTCCTAGTGCCAATTTATTTACAAAAAACAATGGTTTGTTCGTCATGGTGGTTTATTTATTGTTTTTGCCTATCTTTTCTAGTACCATCAAATTGTCGTGATTTTTGGTATGGGGATATTGGGGATTAGAGTATTATTATTATTTCAGCTAGAGTTCTGAGAGTAATACACTCTACTTCTCATCCCAAAACAACACGGGAAAAATATCTGCATCGCACTTATAGAGATAATAGGAATAGATTAAGATAATAGCATAAACGTTTTAGATACGGGACCATCGGAAACGATTAAGAATCAAGAATTTTGCAAGTATCAGGTAAGTTAATTATGCAAACTGCGTAATTGGTAATCATAATAATTTATTTTCGTACCTATTTAACATTTTAATGGACACAAATATAGGAGGCTGAATAAGAGAGTTTAGCGAGATTATAGATTGCAACTGTTTTTTTTTTCGTTTTTGTATATCGTCCCCTTTAACTTTACTCGTATAATCTTGTCTGTAAGTGTTGTTAATTTATTTATTTATTCGGGCTGACTCTGGTGCCCTGGAAGAACGGCAAGTGCCTAATTTGGGACGCAACTTGTGTCTGCACTTTTGCCGCCAGTCACCTGAGTCGTACCATTCACTCACCGTCAGCTGCTGCCTAGGACGCCTGCAGAAGCATAAAGCAGAAATATACAGGAAACGCTCCATCATTTTGTTCCGGTTGCCGTAGAGACCATGGGAAGTTGGAGTGGTGACGCCAAAGATTTCGTCAGGGAGTTAGGCCGAAGAATTAAAAAGAAAGACGAGAAGACGGGAGACACCCGCTCTGGATCATTTTTGGTGCAAACGTTAGCCATCGCGATTCATCGTGGCAACGCGGCGAGTAATGGGAACCTTTGCGCCGGGAGCAATCCGGGGTGGGCTCTTAGATTAATTTTTGTTTGTTTTATTTTGCTTCATATTTTATTTTAGGTATATTGTATATTTTAATATTATGTTTTAAGACTTGTAAATAAATATGTAATTGGTAATTATTTATTTATTTCTTCCTATTATTTAGCTATTATAGACTGATCGATCACTAATTATTATAATAATCGTAGTTTACCTGTCAGAGTTGCTTGATTAATGCATATTTTATTGATTGCGGGTAATTGATGCAATGTGGCCTAATTGGCGAACTTTACCCGCTTCAGCAAAAAATATATTGATTAATGTAGGCATTATTTATTACTTTGCTTTATTGGTGGCAGTTTTTAAGTTAGTGATAAATATGAATACATACATACTTATTTTATTCTTTTGTTTTCTAAATGGCAAAGGAAACAATAAAAATTATTTGTTTAAGATAATACTGACTATACATAAGTTTAATTACATAGTAAGAACCTACTCAATAAGATATTATTAATTAGGTATTCAAGTAAATTTAGAATACCCTATAAAAAAATAAATGAAAAATATATTCATGAAATACTTAAATTTATGTATAAAATTATGATGATTATGCTTTCCAAGTCGATTTTGGCTAAGATAAATTAAACGTATGTCCTACGGGAAGGTTACTGATGCGTCCTCACATGACTAATATACCCTATTTTAGCGGTGAATGTTCTAGGACAGTTGCTACATGTGAGGATGCCATTTACATAATTATAGTTAGTAAAGACAAGATCAGGCTGGCGCCGCGGCCGCCCAAACCGAGAACCGCAAACGGCATAAATATTCAAAACTCGATCGCGTTTATAGGTTTGTGCCGTCCGTGGGGTCCAGCTGCGTTGGACTTGTATCGGGACCTGGCCAAGCGTTTGGTGGAAGTGACAGATCTCCAGAATGCTGGCTGCTACTTTGCTCAAAAGGTGAGCATTGCTATACAACGCGGAAATGCCGCCAGCATTTTGGGGACCTTGCCTTCTACTACAGGCATTTTAGATTAAGTATTTTAGTTTTAGAAGCAGTTTAAGTTTTTATTATATTGTTAATATTTAGTTTTTTAAATTAGTTTTTAACAAAATGTCGAAGGCGGTTTAGTTTTGAGAAGATCGGTCTGGATGGAGTATAAAATATACAACAAACGATTCTTATAGCATTTCCGAAAATTGCAAAGTATCAAAGTCAACACTCAATAATATTGCCCGGTTTATGCAGATGAAATAAATACCAAATCTCTGACCCGTCAGTAAAAGACGGTATTTTCTAGCCAAAATAAGTACTATTTATAGAAGTGAAAACGTGTGAATGTGTTTGTTTGTGACCAGCAGACCAACGCATCTGTCTGCTTTGCTAAATTTTGATGAAAACAAGGCCAGAGTTACGGATTCTAATCCAATTTATTCAAATTAAAGATTGGGCGATCAATGAACTCGAATAATTAACTGATAAGACACATAATAATCTGTTTATTATGTGCGACTAATGCTAGTATTATGTAAATTGAAATAGCTGTGTGAGTTGTTAAATTGATTTGTAGTTATTTGACGGTAATAACGTGTCATGCATAATAATAATGTTTGTCATGATGGTTAGAGATATAAAGATATTAATTTTCACAAAAAAACACTCTGGTACATAGCATAGATGACCAAGCAAATAATTCGGTCACTAACGACGAAAAAAAGACAAAAGATTTGTTAAAAGTTTCATTGGAATGTAAGAGGAACGAATGTGGTTTTCATTGATATTGAGCTAAAAATAATTCGCTTCTGCATCACCTTTCTCGTTACAAAATGTATCTTGTGAAATCTCAGGTAGAACTTAATCTTAAATAGTATATTATAGTATAGTTTCCTAAAATGGTTTTACGGATGTATTTCAATACAGGATTTCTGAAATCCCTAGAAATCCAGTACCTATATTATTACGCCAAATCAGTTATGTAGCGAACAGACCCGTGACCACCTTTGACAGTCGTTTTTTGTTTCCTCGACTAATAAATTTGTCTTGACACCAAAGCTTATAATAGCCATAAAAGCAAAATAGGTAATTCTCATATAGGTCGTCTAAAATAGCTTTCTTTAACTAAGTCTATTACTAAATTTCTTACCAACCAAAGCAGGCACTCTCCCGAAGCGGTCCGCCACCCAGCCGAAGAACAAGCCGCCGATGAAGGAGCCCACGAAAAAGATGGCCTGCGCCGTGGGGGCGTAGCCTGCGTACTGGCACACCCAGCCGCGCTGAAATAGGAAGGAAAGTGGTACTGTGTATCGGAATCAGCAGGGTGTTCCACAAATTCGAAACGTTTCCGTTTCCGATCGGAAACGTTTCGAATTTGTGAAACATCCTGCAGATGGTTTAAGTAGCAAACATACAGTGGATTGTGAGTAGATGAAAGTCCTAGTAGTTTGTTATTGTCAGATAGTCTACATAGCGATCTAAAACCACGAATAAATAATGGAAACTTCAATCCACAGCAGCATGGCGGTAATCGGTAATCCATGGTCTATTTTACATTTATGGTACAAACCTAACTAACAAGCATACAAACATAAATCTATCACCAAGCCACGAACGATTCTAAGACGAATTGTAAGCTTTTCCTGCAGCATTGTTTAAATGTCAGTTTCATTCCAACACAGAAACATGGGTCCAACAAACTGGTGCTGAAGGTGAAACAACATTTTTCATGCTTGCAATAAGTTATGACTCACCTCACTAACAACCGTATGGTACGGAATATCTCCAAGCTCAAACTCCCACCCATATTCACAAGGCACGGTGGGCGTCCCAGGGTCCGGCGGAGTCAGGGTCAGGAGCACCTGGCTCCAGTTGGTGCTGAAGGTGGAGCAGCGGTCCCAGTCCTCCCCAGCGGCCGCGCCCGGCGCCGTGAGGTTACGTCTGTAATATGTCGCTGCACTTCAATAGGTATTGTCCTAGAGTTTTACATATGAAAATGAAAATGATTTATCTTGGAACAAGATATTAGATACACAATTATGATATAAAAGATATATATATAATACTACAATAACTAATTTTAATTTCTATAGTGTATTAATAAAGTATTTATCTATCTATAACTATAAATACTTATTTACAAGTCTTAAACATAAAATTAAACCATAGATATCTAAAAATACACAATATACCTAAAATTAAAGGTTTGAAGCAAAATAAAATAAACAAAAATTAATCGAAGAGCCCACCCCGTTCATATTTGACGAGAAGACTATTTGTCGTTATATTTTTATGACAAATGTATGCCTTTAGAGCAAAGGGCTTTGATGATACACCAGCAGTTTTACTTCCATCATTGAAAGGGCATAATAGAGGCACGTTGGTCAGCGAAATAGACTTGAGTTTGTTATACGCATACGTTACACTAAAAATAGATAGTTAAGAGCTGTAAGATCTCGTGTGTTAAATAGGACTAAACTCCTGTATCCTTAGATTCTATTAATATTACCAGAATCGCACGTGGTTTTTTTATCATTTATTTTGATATCTGCTATATTTTCACTCGGCAACAAGCTCAAATTTCACCCGAAAACGCTTTGCGCTTGGAAAAATGCCTTCGGTTGCTTTTTCGCATGCAATTCCACGCCGCATTAACATGAGAGCAAGGGCGAGCATCGAGCGCATAGCTCCAGCCGACGAGTCTTGTCCACACGCAAACAATTTTGCACAATTTGAGCAGTTTTGCAGACGTTTTTGACAAAATAAATTCATATAAAATCAGCAATTCAGAATATTCTCATTATGGTTTTCTACTCCTCTAAATAATAGCATTACCTTTTAGATATAATTAAATTGGTTTAAATTTTTGTACTACTCTTGAAAAAAAAGGTGAAAAATATTTCAAAACAACTATTTAAAAAAAAAACTATCGAGCGAAGTATACGTAATCGTGTTTTGGCGTCTTTTATTGTCTTAACACTGAATCAAAATTATATAAACTGAAAAAATTTGGCTCCATCTTATATACTTCTATTTTATTTGATTTTTATAAAATGTCGATTTCACATAGCACCCCGCGTTAAGCATAATAAAATTATTATTTGGAATTTCTTTGTGGTTGCAACATCAATAGCAATATATCATCATTGCCAAGTACCAGCGTCTTATCTCATCAATTGGTGTGTTATCTGTTCTGAACATATCCGAAATCAAAGTCTTATCGTGGGATTTAGTTACCTACAGTTACTAAGGTAGTGTAATAGTTGTATTCATGTGTTTATTGGACATTCCATGATTATTGTGATAAGATTACTAACAACAACAATAATATATTACAAAGCCACAGCACTCGAGAATGAAGGTGAAATCTTATTATTTCTTATGAAAGTACGCAATGAATGGCCTAATAAACGGCCTCGTTGTATGTATTGATTGAGAAAAATTACTGAAATTGATAGCAATCAGTTGGAAAAGGCCAATGTGACAGAAGATCCATACTTTCTTTATCTGTTTAAATTAACTTAGTGTGGTTTCAAATTGTTGTAAATTAAGGCACGGAATACCTACAGAAGGTTACGTGAACGAAAGTTACCGCCTTAAAAGGTGGTATGTGTTAAGCCAGAGTATTATCTACGTCCATACAAAATTTAATCTAAATTGCTTCAACCGTTTCAGCGGGAAGAAGTAACAACACACACACAAACACACGCTCAAACTTACTACACATTGATGACTAGTGGACGCCGGTGGCTTCGTTCGCATTATTTTAGATAAAAAGTAGCCAATAAACAGATAAACAGACAAAAAATCCATAAATTGTTAGAACGTTTTATTTTTTATTGTCTTCAATGTTGAAACTTTCGACCCTTTTCAGCTTTATCATATGCATAGATTATGAATAAGGGGTTCTTTTGCCCTTCATGTCTGTATGGCAAGTATAACGTACCTACATAGATGTACTTATACCTAGAGTTAATAGACCTGCTATTGCAACTGCGGATACGTTGAATTATTCGACGGACGGTGGAATCAATGGACGTGCGTGACAGCACCAGTTACACCACTTGCGATCATTTTGCAAACTTTGTAATAGCTGTAATGCTCTAAATTATGTAGGCTTATTACACTTATTAGGCGGTTTGATCCTCGACACACATATTTACAGTAATGTGATTTTTAAATAGTTAATTGATATTGTATGTTTATATTTATTTAATGTATAATGAACATGAACATTATATGTAATGAATATGACGTATTTATGAATAAATGAATATTTTGATTATGATTAGGTACAATACAATTATGTTACCTTCAACTGATTCATTTGTTTTGTAATAGAAAATAAACAGAATTTCCCATTTATAATCTTTAGTTGTATATTCTAAGGCATTATATACAAGCGCAAGATTCTGACAGCATCCTGGGAACACTGCCGCATGGCGACGAGACAATAAAGACGCCGTGCTAAGGTTTTTTTTAAATAAAATTTTATGTTGTTTTAGTGTAAGATGGCAAGACCTTGAGGTCACACTCTGTTACTCTGGCCGAGTATTGAATACTTCTATTCATCTACTGATTTCCTGTCACCTATTTTTTTGTCTTCTCATCAATAAAAGTAAGACTTACTTAAGTAGGTACTTACTAACCAATCATCACTATCACCACCTAACTTATGTATATAACTTATTAGAATAGCTTTTTACCAATTCTAACTAAGATAAAAAGATAAAAATATAGATAATTTATTTCCACTAAAACATGATGTCATTTTCACATTATATAAAAGTATCTAAATTATTCAAGTTCAAATTCAAATTGGGGTCCTGTGTACTGCTTTAGGATTCCCAGTGTTGCAGTATCCAGGGTTCGTCCAGTGTTTTCATTATTGAAATTAAACTGCCATGTCATCGTTAATCTGTTGCCCTTGAATATTTTTTAAGAGCAAGCAAGATTGTTATCAAACACCATCGTCAACCGACACATAACAGAAAGGGCTGCCCTTAGCATTATATTTTCATTTAAAGGAATGAGTCAACATAGTTAAATTGACACTACTAGACATAAATTTAATATCAGTATTACCTCAACTCCATATCCAAATGTGCCAGCTCGGGCACCCTGCACCAGTGTCTCTGCGGGGTGGCAGCGATGAACATCTGCACGAAGTAGATGAAGGCAAAGAATACTCCGAAGGGCAGCATGAGGAGGAACAGGAGCTTCTGGAAGCGCCCGAACTCCCCCACGTGGGAGAGGATCACCTCAAGGCCGTCGACATCGTCGGGCGGTGATTTGCTGAGAGCTTCTTTGGCATCCTGGAACAAACAGATATTTTAGTAAGATCTTATGTACTAGTAGAATCCAGGGCAGATACATAGTCATGGGCAACAAAAAAAAAATAGTATCCATCATTTATTCATTACAAAGAAATGAGTTCGTTTGGTGGTCTACTGGCTTATCAATATTTGTTCCTGCGGCTGTGCAACAGACGACAGGGATTTTTAGTAAGACTATATAGCAGCATAGGGTTCTAAAATAAATCCACTAGTATTTTTTTGATTAATAAAAAAAACATCTTAAACTTTTTATTGAAAAATAAGCTAATTAAGAATCACAACCGGCAAGATTCGAACCTGCGTATTTCTAATTTACCAGCCAGCTCATTTTCCAATAAAAAGTTTAAAGCTAAAACAACCATATTGCGCGTTTAGCACTTGACAACATACGAGTAACTCATAATAGAAATAATGATGAGATTTCGAGGCGTGAAATATGACAGTTGCCTTTTTCTGCAATGGCTCCCCGAGTTTTATATATCTAAATCTATTTTTTTTATATTTCTATTTTGTGTACACGTACATTACATAGCTCTTATTTGCTGTACTCTTTCCGTCTTATTACAAAACGTGGTTTAAATATTAGTCCAGGACTTTGAAAATAAAAAGTGGGTTCTTGTTGTTCAGACATCACATACAAGCAATCAAAATGTCAATTTAAAATTTTTGACAGTTTGATAATTATGACAATAGACAGTCAATTTTCGAACAACTAAAACGGACTTGGTCTAGACTTATATTTAAACCGCGTTTTCTAATAAGGCCCTTTCCGTCTTATTACAAAATGCGGTTTAAATATTAGTCCAGGACTTTGAAAATAAAAAGTGGGTTCTTGTTGTTCAGACATAACATACAAGCAATCAAAATGTCAATAAATAATTGGAACTTTGATTTAACATTGGTACATTTTGACAGTTTGATAATTATGACAGTAGACAGTCAATTTTCGAACAACTAAAACGGACTTGGTCTAGACTCATATTTAAACCACGTTTTGTAATAAGGCCCTTTATGTACAAATCTAAAGACATAAGTTTGTTCCTCTTTTACACCATAATAGCGACGGAACATCAAGATATTTGATGTTGAGATAGTAAAGCGTATTCTTACATATTCTATCGTGTCGCAATCCCATATGTGTCCCATAAGCCAGACTATAAATTACGTTATTTTTGGAACCACAAGTACCATCCTTGCATTCTAACTAGCTCTGTTTAATTAGTGATGTCAACAAACAGTCGTGGGAAGTTAACGTGTGATTGTGACCATATTATGACATAATTATGATAACATTTGTAGAATCGCAAACAAAATATCGGTTTGAAAGATATTGTCACAGGATATATATATATATATATATATATATATTTTTTAATTGCAATCCATAATACTTTTGATATATATCTCGTGACTTAGTGGACTGTAAAACCGTGCCGCTGTGATCAATCTTCTTCTTCTTTCTTATACATAAAAATGAATCACAAAATGTGTTGGTAAGCGCATAACTCAACAACGCCTGGACCAATTTTGCCAATACATTTTTTTTAATATTCGTTGAAGTTTAAGGATGGTTTTTACAGCGAGAAAAAATTTAAAAAATGCTGGAAAATCCCTAAAAACCGCCCTTTTCTTTTTCCCATACAAACGTTTTCTAACTAACTAAAGAGTAAAAAAGTCAACAGACAGGACGAAGTCTGTCGGGTCCGCTAGTTTAAAATAAAAACATAGGATTGATCACATGACCACCTCCCGCTTTTTGAAGTTGTTAGACTTTAAATAAATATACTGACTGATTTATTGTGTAAACCAGCCATTAACGTACTACATATAAGATTTATAGCTAAACAGATTTAGAGGGTGTGTAGTGTTAAAGACTTTCAAAAGGTATCTATAATAAGTAGGTAGTGTAAGTAAACACAGAATACAGAAGTAAAAACTCAAAGCGTAAGTACTTGGCAATACTTTTTCCGCAGCAGTTATTTTCATTTATAAACTAGCGGACACCCATAGCTTCGCTCGCATTATTTCGAAATAAAAAGTAGCCAAAAAACACATAACAATTTTTATAACACTTCTAAGTCTTCATACAACCTACATACCAAAAATCATGATGATCCGTTTAGCCGTTTTTGTGTGATGACCGTTTAAATAAACAAATAAACAGACAAAAATTCTAAAAGCTACTGAAACGTGTTCTATTATTGATTTAAAGTATGCCCAAACTTTTTTTATATCTTCTATGTAGAGATTTTGAATTCTCTTCCGCTTTATTATAAATAGATATCATTTATTAACATAGAGAATTTCAAAAAACTTATTACCTACATTAATGATAGTTTCTCTGTATGTTTAAGTCTTTTTTGTATATACTTGTGAATTATATGTAAATATTAGTTAGTTTTTTTCGTATATAACCTGTATGTTTCTGTTAGTAACTTTTTAAACGTAATTGTACTAAAGATAGGAGTCATCAATCATGTCTCGTCAAACATTGATATAATTGAAGTAAAAAAATCTTATTACTAATTAAAATTACATTAAAATTATCTACATATTTACAATTAATTTGGCTCTGTAGCTTATATGTATACGTATATGTATATGAGTGCTTCTAAGTCGAATGACATGTAAATTTTAAGTTATTACCGCTATCAATTTGAAACTAATTTGAATAATTTCACATGTTTGAACTGGACTCTTATCGGAATGAAGAGATTTTTCCCTAATAGAGTTATTTAGATTATCGTATGCATAATATTGTAATTAAATATAAGCTAGATGGCGCTGTGTGATATGTCCTCAAATATTTATTGTTATTATTATTATTTATTTATTAATTTAAACACCTATGTACCTGCTACAAAAATGTTATTATTAGTTAGCAGTATTATTAAATTTGTATTAGGCAAAAATAGAAGAATTCTTCTGAAATTATATGTGAAAAGATCATCTTTTGATTACATCCTTCCTGGTGACAATCAACTTCGCGTTATATTTGATGCAGTTTCTTGCAATCATTTGCGAGAATTCAATAAATGAATCTTTATTAACAGAGAACAAAATAACAGAGGAAGATGCACAAAGAAAATACATTTTTATATAGACAAGACCAATGCACACTCAACTGCATCGCTCTGTCTTTGATTTCTTGCTTGCTTGCTACAAAACAAAACATATATCTATGGACTATCAATGTATAAGACTTCAAGAACTCTGAATATTTTGGTGACTGTTGTATATAAGGAAACAATACACACATACAAAGGTACCCACCATATTGTATTAGGATTCTAAGTCTGTTCAGAGTCAGACGTTTAATCACTTGCTAATGAATGCAAGCAAATGGTTTAATGGCGTATGGAGCGAAGAATAGAGGTCCTAACCTCGACCCTAGACGTGACAAAACTTTACTTATTTCTTAGTTTCCTCTTAGAGTTTAGCTATTTTGACTACAATTATATTATACTAGCTTTTGCCCTGGCTTCACACGTGTTCTAATACATATAAACATTTTACTTGATTACCCTCCACTCTACTTATTAAAAAAAAAACTGCGTCAAAATCCATTGTGTAGTTTTAAAGATCCTCAGCATACGTAGCATACTCGTACAGACATACATATGTAAGGGCAGACACGGGAAGCGACTTCGCTTCATACTTTTTTGTGATGGGAACGGATTGTAGGTTTACTGAGGTTCACTTGAACCAACTTGAATTTGATTCTTAAAAGCAAAGAAAAAATATGTAGTAAAAACCGGCTAAATAGGTTTATGTGTCGTTGCACAAGTGAGATTTTGCGCTTTTTGCTGTTTTTTGTAGTGGTATTTGTAGTTTTACGACTAAAAATGAAAACTCGTATGATGTCGCTTCAACATTTTCAGTAACGATGAAATGTAGCAAATGCGAATGCAACAAATTACAACAAATCACAGAATAAATCACAGTCCGTATTTTACTCTGCTTTACTTTAGCATCCGCCCCCATTTTAATGCAAACTGATATTATTACCGATAAGGAAAATATGATGAACACATTTTATTATGAGTAATTTGTACCTAGTATGTTGTATAAGGTATGTGATCCCATAAATTTAGGACATTAGAGGTCTTGACACCCTACTGGTGCATTGATACAGCCTCCATACGAGTATTTATGTTTTTTACTCTAATAATCCATTCTATCAGCTCGAAGTTTTGAACTGTCAATTGAATGGTCAGATAAATCAACTTGCATCGCTATCTTAATATTTATTCAACACTTCGAGCAAAACTAGATAGAACTTTATGAAACTTCATTGTATACTTGTAATCGTTTGTTGTTATAGTAAACTAGCTGGTGCGCGCGACTTCGTCCGCGTGGAATAGTTATTACCATAAAAACGGTTCTAGTGAGTTAACCTTAAAAGATAGACATATACTGTTGCGGACATTTTGTTAGATAATTTCAAGAGGAATAATTCTTTCATACACATTTTTATGATATCTTGAACCGTTTTCGCAGCGCACGCAACGGAAGCCCTCAACATTTTTCCTATTGTTTCTTCGCTCCTATTAGTTGCAGCGTGATGTTTTATATCCTAAAGCCTTCCTCGATAAAGGGTCTATTCAACACAAAAAGAATTATTCAATTCGCACCAGTAGTTCCTGAGATTAGCGCGTTCAAACAAACAAACAAACAAACAAACTCTTCAGCTTTATAATATAAATACTTATAGATAACTATAATGCAAGTATTAATTAGGAATAAAAGACCAATAAAATCCAGAAATAATAACACTTAGGACCTACCTCAAAATGCTTCACATCTCCTCTCACATCACTTATAGATCCCTTCATTTTGTCTTCAAAGTAAAATGCACCTATAGGTTGCACCTATCTATAGATAAGATATATGTGTGTATATCACTTGAACGTTTTTTATCGGATAAGCAGAACACATCCGCTGCGCGCGCGTTCACGCCAATACAGCGCCGATTAGACACTGACCGGCGGGATTCGACTTATATATCGAAAAACATTTGATAAAAACCATACTCAGCTCAGAGATACCTACCTGGGTTTCAATGGGTTACTGAAAATACATTACAGTTTAGTAGATGCTAAAGATCAATGGGTATTGGATAAGGATCAGTCGGCCAACCAAATTTTTGTGCAATATGATGGCAGAGAATAAATCAAATCAATTTTTTTTACTCTTTTTTTACTCATACTCGTTTAAAAAGCGAGAGTGGCTCAGCGGTTCCAGTGTCTGCTTTTCATCCAGACGCATCCTGGTTTGAATCCGGCCTTACACCAATGACTTGTGTTTACAAGTTAAGTGTGGATTTGCACTTGCTTAACGGTGAAGGAAAACATCGTGAGGAAACCGACATGTTTGAGGACGACCATATCCGAGGACATGTGTCTTCGGTGAAAGGACCTGGGCGCCCACCACGATGTATCTGCCCAAGAGAGCTCCCCTAACGAATTAATTCTGCGGGAGAGTCACGACCCTCAGTCATGAGGAAAACGACTCAAGAGAGACACTCATACTCGTACTACTCATAGACACAGAGAGAAAGAAAGAATAAATGTAATCGTAGGCTATTTAACAGAAACTATTGGATGCTATGATTGACATAATATAGTTTGACACATACTTACATTGAAATTTTTAAAAGAACCTAAAGTTTGAAAAGTAATCCTGAGTGAATGAACCTTACACATTATGATTACTTACTACCATTGTTAATGATGCAACACTATGGTATTTGCATGAGTATTGGAGAAGAGGAATTCCCATTTCATACTTACATTTGATACTTCTAACATTTAAATAAGTATATTTTTTAAAAAGGGCTTTCCCATTCGGCGTCAGCATGATACCGGGAGATTTTCATCCAAACAATAGAGGTGTTGATTATAATTCAATATCTATTTGTTTGGATAAAATATTGTACCTAAAGAAAAATTGATTGTGGACTGTTTCCTTCTGATTCAAAGTCCATTTTTTTAAGTTAGGACCATAATATGATACGTAATGGCAGGTATGTGTAAATACACACACCTGATTAAATATTAATAGGAGAATGTGGTACAGTTAAGTAGGATTTTGTAAGAAATTACAATATGTGAGCCTATATTAAAATCACAGATTGCTTCTCTAAAATGTATGTGTGTAGTAATCCGACCGAACCCAGAAGATTTTACGTTATACGCTAGTAAGTAAATAAAAACCAAGTACTCGCCCACATTTCAGTAAATAATAGTAGATAATTCAAACATTGTGAAGTGACCATGTACCTTGCCTTTTTTGCCAGGTTGGCTATTTTTTTCTGTAGTCGGAATAGTTAGGTTTCTTGGGTTTTTTTTTCTGAAAATGCGCTACTTATCGCTACAAAATTTGTAATTAGAGACACCTCTGAAGTATTTAAATAATAAAATTCGATTCATAATTGGCGAAGAAAGCCGATAACACATTTAACACATATTAATTAAAAAAACAATTGAATTAAGTACCTACTTTCACAATTTTTGAAGTCAGTTAAAAGTGAAAAAAAAATGTTTTACTGATTATTTAAATTACCATGTTCAATGTACATAGATTCTATTTATACATATTGTTATTCGAAGTTCTAGTGTTGAGACATGCTGATGCAATATGATCTCTTGCCGTAAAACCGATTTTAGTAGCAGTAGTTCTCTGAACAATAAACCTCTCGATTATAAATATTTTATGTCTATTGTTATAATATATCCCATGTTATAGCTTTTTATTTTTATTATTTACTAGACATCCGGAATCAATAGTATCCTATATCGAATCTATACAGGTTTTTATTTACCAGTCAGTTCAGACGTTTGATCACGAATCTACATTTTTCTTAAAATGCAAGTTGCAACGTACTAATGGTTCCTATAAATTCGAAGCAGCTACAGTATAGTGTAACTAATCTGAAACAACAGGATAAACTCACTTTATTATTAAAATCTGTGCAATTTAGCGCCACAAGTGGAAGGAGACTGCAGCACTTTCAAATAATCTGATATATTGTAAAGAAGAGAATCGTAAAGAAAGGCACAAGACCGACACCTATGGCACCTAGGGGAGGAGGCCTATATCCAGCAGTAGGTCGGCAACGGCTGAAAATAAAGATGAAGAGATCGTTCTAACCTGTGAAGCCAAATTTGCTTGCCCTGTACTGTTAATTAGTGCTTATTTTGTAAATATCTAGTCTTCGAATTGAAATCATATAAGAATCCAGTAAGAACTTTTTAGATTTGATTCTATCCGCTCGCAAAATAATTTTGCAGACTCTTGATTCAAAGCTAAGACAAAAAACCTAACAATCTAATTTTATCCCAATTCATGGAAATGTTGAACAAACGGATGTTGTTTAATTGCGTGGATTTAATTAATTAACAATGGGTGTTAAAGACGTAAATATGCCTTTCACAAGTATTTATGTTATTTTACGGGTAGTTGATTAAAAGTTATGTCATAATATAATGGTCCTGTATTTTTTAAAACGCAGCGTACTAACATGTGGTGTTGCTACTTTCCTCGGTCCTATTGGGATGCCTTGTCGGATGAAATAACAACTAGATGGATTATATGCGAGTGGACTGTATTTATGTAAGTATATTTTAACTAGACTGGTATTGATGGCGCGTGCGGTGCGAATGGAATGGTACTGTCGTTCTCATTGCGCGCTTCTGTTGGCGCGCGGGCTGCCCCCTGTCGTCGTTGGCGGGAACCTCTCTCGTTGGTCGGCCGGTCCCGTCGTTATGTTGGCAGCGGGATGTGACGCTCCAACATGTGGAGTACAATTTTAAAACTAAATAAATAATGTAAATGAGGAACATATTTACGGTGAAATCTTATAAATTTTTAGAATTTAGAATTTTTTAGAATTTATTTACTTCTTACTTTAAAGATAACTTAATTAACAGAGTTTTAAATTTTATTTCAATTGACCTTAATGTAGAGTTACCAGTGGCTACTGCACTAGGTACCCCTGTATCGCAGTTTGTGTTTTTTGTGTGTGTATGTGTGTGTGTGTGTGTGTGTGTGAGGTGTGTCTGTGTGTGCGTGTGAGTGAATATAGGTACTTCTACTCAGGGATTTTAAGCAAATCTTCCGTGTCCTCATATGATAGAGTGCACAAGGTACTTACTGGGTAAATGGAAACAAAATGTGCCAATAAAATAAACTACATATACATTTTACTTTGTTATTTAGGGCAATTTTGATTGGTTGCTTGGTTTCGCTTCGTATGTAGGATATCTAATTAAAATAAAAATTGAAATTTACTTTCCAGTCGTAAATAAATAAAGAAATATATTGTGAATACAGAAACTGAAACGAAAACTTTAAGAACCAGTAAGTAGTTAAAAATGTATCTATCACAACATAATGTTAATAAGTTACCTTTGAACTTTTTAAGTTACAGGTTGGGCTTAGCTTTTCGAAAAGCGTTAGTTAATCAATTTGTTCATAGAATCTCTCTCTCTCTTGAGTCGTATTTCCTCATGACTAAGGGTCGTGACTCCTGCGCAGAATTAATTCGTTAGGGGTTCTCTTGGGCAGATACATCGTGGTGGGCGCCCAGCTCCTTTCACGGAAGACACATGTCCTCAAACATGTCGGTTTCCTCACGATGTTTTCCTTCCCCGTTCACGTTTTGTTTATAGAATAGCGGTTGGTAAAATTAGAATACCAATATTCATAAGTTAATTGTGCTTATTTCCCACGTCTCTCCTTTCACAACTGAAACTATCCATATCCAATCGTTCACGGTATCACGGTTTAAGCCTTATCACGGCAATGTTATGGTGATTACGTTAATTATGTTGTCGTTAATTAGCAAGATATTTTGGTGTCTATCATAAATACCTCATACAGGGTATTTAATAACATGCTGATTGTGCTATAATTCTATTGTTTAAGATGTATTTAGATACACTAAATGTTTATCCAATGTTATACAATCAATCAATCTACAAACACGATATGTATGTCTTTTTCTTCGTCAAAGCAAAGCCTTAAACAAACACAAATGTAAAAAAACTCTATTTAAAATTCGGATGTTAAGGAAATAAAAGCTGGTTTTCTGTGGTATGGGGCTAGATGGCGCTGTGTGATTTGTTCTGAAATATATATATATAGGTATATATTATTTATTTATTTTCTACAATGGGTCTCTGGAAAGTGATGCCTGATTCTTCTAGATTCTTTACTACCTCCATACTAAACATACATGCGCAAAGGAAGAACAGGCATTGTTAAATCGATCGATATTCGTTAATACTCCAAAGTTTAAAAAAGTACCTAGCATTAAAACATTGGTCAAAATGAAACTGGCAAAAAATTCGTGTTGTGTTAGACAAGCCTATTCCTAATTACTTACATGGCTTGGTTACCCAAAACTAGGCCTACTAGCGTTATTTTGGTTAGTTTTGTCCTTAATAACTCGACACATATTGAAATGCCCTCACTCAGTCGTCAGCCGTCGGTCTCAACGGAAGACCAGCGCTGACTGTTCGCATTCAGCACATGCTGAGTTGAGGCAGGCCGGCTTGTGACAGGAAATTGTGTATGTGCAAAATGTGTTTGTCTTACTTTCCTGAATGTGTTCGTATGTAATTTCTTGTCACAAAAATAAATAATTTTCATTTTCATTTCTGCCCTACAAAATTTCAGCCTCACGCATCTAACTGTAACCAATATTCGTTCTTACTTATTTGGCTAAGTTTCAAAATCGTCTTTACTTAGCAAGTTAGCGCCAAGTTAGCGCTGTGCTTATTTTGTTGTCGCGGTTGGTTAGTACATAAGTAATGATATTGGCACCTAATGATTTGTAGATCCTTATTACTTTGACTGGCCTGTTAGCTTAGTTGGTAGTGGCTCTGCCTTCTAATCTAGAGGTCGCGGGTTCGATTCCCGCATGACACAGGTATTTATGTACTTTAAAAAAATATATAATTACTTGTGTTGAGTCTGGTTGTTTGTATGAATAATAAGTATGTATTTACAAAAGAAAAGTATATAGGTATTATATCCGTTATCTAGTACCCACGACACAAGCGTTTGCTTAGTGTGGGGCTAGATGGCGTTGTGTGCAATGTCCCGGAATATTTATTATTTATTATTATTATTATTACACATCACATTTGTTACATAACTTTATTTTTAATTTGATGTAATGGGAAATTTATTTAATGTAATACTGATCGTCTTTTCTTATGTAAACCACCTATATATATGTTCCTAGTTATATTCTTCAGTACTTAGAGTCGAGATTACACCTCAGATTATAGAGGAGTTAAAAAATATCTTGATCAGTGATGAGCCTTTCACACTTGACACATGTCCTGAGATTGCAATCCCCAAAATGTCGGTTTTCTCAGGATTTTTCCTTCTTCCTGGACTTCCTATACAGATTTACAAGATCATAATGCTGAGTAATATATTATGATTAAATATATGAATAATACTTACCTACTAACTTTATTATTTAAGTTAAAAACTTATGCATTTTAACATAATATTCGCTGCACTCCATAATAGGACAAGCTGTGTTGCAACATACATCAAAAGATAAATAATAAATAAATATTTCGGGACATTCCACACAGTGCCATCTAGCCCCACACTAAGCAAACGCTTGTGTCGTGGGTACTAGATAACGGATATAATACATATATACTTTTCTTTTGTAAATACATACTTATTGTACATACAAACAACCAGACCCAACACAAGTAATTATACATATTAAAATTAATAAATACTTGTCACACGGGAATCGAACCCGCAACCTCTAGATTAGAAGGCAGTGCCACTACCAACTAAGCTAACAGGCCAGTCGATAGTACCACATTTAGTAATAAACAAATACCATTGACAAGTGGAACTTCGTTTATTGCCAATAAAATGAGACTGACTTTACATTTTTACCTTACACTCAATCCCTTGACTATATTATGCATGGAATTAATATATAATAGAGAGGGATGAAATGAAAATTCTTGATATTATGTTATTTTACTTTCAAAACTAGTTTTGTCTCGTTTGGCAAAACTATTAGAACAGGGGACAACATAATTTGGCAGCAGTTTTTCCAATTGCTCAATATTACGTACATAATTGTAACTTGAGTATACTTAGTCTATGATTGTAAGCTAAACTTTAGATGACTCAACTAAACAAATAATTTATATTAGCATATCAAATTCACAATCTAAATCCTAGGATACACTAGACTTGGCAGATATACCCTGCCAATTTAAGTACAGAGTAGGTACCTAAACATTTTTAACAAGACATATACTAGTTATATTATTTGCGAGACCAGCAAAGACTTATTTAATTAGATTCTATTTAAGCTGGGATAATAAGCTAGTGCTAGTAAACTAGCCTGGTAGTGTTTCTGACTTCGTGTAGACAAATCTGAACAGTAAAGGAAAACATCGTGAGGAAACTGATATGTTTGAGAACCAAACAATCCGAGGACATGTGTTTTCCGTGGAAGGACCCGGGCACCCACCACGATGTACCTGCCACAGAGAGATCCTCTTCTGAGGAGTTACGACCCTCAGTTATTGAGAAATACGAGTCAAAGAGTTCCAAGCCAGGACAGTTAGAAAACTGGTTTGCTATCCTAGCTTGAATAACTTAATTCTTGTATGCCGGGCCTAATAGGTATATTACCGATTAATTTCACATAGAGTGGGCGGCCCCATTAACAATTAGTTTGAAACAATGCATGCTTCATTTGAATAGCTCGTGGGCCTTCGCCCCGTAGTAGGTGACACCATTGATTGTACTACGCCTATGCGATTTGAAATCATAAGTATACACAATGTGTAGCGTATGTATAATATGTTGAAACATCTCTCTTGAGTCGTACGCCTCATGACAGAGGGTCGTAAGCGATTTAAATCCAAAAGTGCCTAAGTAAATCCCTATTCCCCTTGAACTATAATTTGTCAGTCTTCAAGTCGAGAGTAAACCGGTTTCTTCTAGGCAAGCGCGCAAGATCGTAGATTATAACGTTGCTTAACATCAGGCAAGTTGTAGTCAAGCGTGAGCCTATTTCATGTAAAAAAATAAAAAATAAAATACACTTACAGAAAATATTTACAGGCAAGATATTTGTTTGTGTTTTAATATAGAGTTAATAGGTATCTTCTAGGCAAGCGTGTTACTAGACTGCAGCAAAGCGTAACATCAGGCAGGCTGTAGTCAAACGCAAACCTATCCCACGTAAAATAAAAACTACCTTTGTCTTTTGGTCAATCATTAAGATTGGCTTTGTGCCAGGACCAAAAGGCGACATCTTCTTGTCTTCATATGCAGATAGATCACATATGCAGATAAGAAGATGTTGCCTTTTGCTCCTGGCACAGTTTACAAACTGGTTTTTAAACTGTGCCAGGAGCAAAAGGCTTGGTGGCTTGGTGTTTCAGACTTCGCCTATAATATTATTATGTACGTAACATAAATAAACTGTACATAAATAATATATAAGTATACTGTGTAACGGAATGTTGCTTCACACCAGATTGCTAGTTAAGTTTCCCAGGACCTCACAAATTGGTTTAATGACAGTTAAGTAAGGGGACTTTATTTTATGCATCACATCAATTACGACTCATTTAAAACAATCATCACATATACTGGATGCCACGCACTCTTTATACACATAAACAAACTGTTTAAAGATATTTATAAATATGGAGTTTGTTACTATTATAAGTTGTGATTGTTCTGATTTTAAATCTCCATAAGTAATAGTGTTTTAATACGGCGATCGAATAATAGTAGGTATACTGCAGTGCTTGTCCGATGATTTGTACAGTCCCATTTATCGGTCCTGGATCTCTGTACACCAGAGTAAAAACCGCAAATTATGTGTTATATTATTCTATTTATTGTATCTAGTTTAAGTTTTATCAGCATTGTGTAATCTGAGTTTTATATGGGATTATTGCCTGAAATAAAGACATTATTATTATTTAAGTTCTGAGTGATGGTAGGTTAAGTTTACTTACGCGTTTATTCTGTGGCAGACTTTTATCATTAAGTATTCTTTTTGTATCGGGATTTTTTTAACTATACATTTATTAACCGACTTTAAAAAGAAGGCTTTCAATCCATCTGAATGATTCGTAATGTATTTTAAGTCAAAATTACTTATACATGTACTAAATCATACAATATATAAATTGGTTAGTTTATTTTATTCTACGCATACAAAAGACTACAAAATGAAATATTATCTATCTAATTAACAATAACTTTACAACTGCCAATTACGCCTACTATAAATAAAAACAAAACAATAGGGATTCTTTTAAATAATTTCAAACTGTATTTTTGCTACTTTAACTGTTAGTATCTGTACATTATTTATTTTATCCTCATAATATCATGATAATGTTTGTCAGGGATATTGTTTCTTGAGAATAACAATATGAGGTAAACAAAAACTAAATAAAATAGGTTTCTTCCAGGCAAGCGAAAGCAATATCTGTCTGCAGTGCTGCAGTGAAACGTTTGCTTATTTCTAGTCCTAAAATGTTTATGATAACTTGTTAATATCAATAGATAATGTAATAAGTAATGTTCTAATACAATAATATAGAAAGTAGATGTCTTGTCTTGCTTCCAAACCAAATTTTACACAAATTGGCTTAGCCGTTTGAAAGCTCCATCGTTCAAACGGTATAACATACTCGTATTCATACACATTTTTTTACCATTAACATCATCGAATAATTAAATGAGTCATTATTATTTACCATTCTAAGCGCCCTGAAGAGGTGGAAAATCGTCAGATGGTCATTGCTGATTGCTATGCTAACACGCACAGGCGTTAAAAATAGCACTTCAGGAAATCTTGACCGCGCGAGCCTTAAGGCTTTGAGGGCACGAAAACTGACATTGACCTTTGACCTTGGGTTAACTATTAAAGAAGAAAGGGCGTAATATTATTTTAAAGTGTTTTTTTTACATTATTTTGATCATGAATAGTTTTGGAAATATAGGAAAATTACGTATGTTGTGTCACAATTTGTTGATAGAAAACATTTTAATATAGATTACTTTTTATTTTCATGATTATAACTAAGTATGTCTTCGTCAGGAAAAGTACATAAAAAAAGAAAATAAATAAAACTTAAGTCTTTTCATTAGTTTTTTCACTACTAAACGACTCCGATAAAAATCGAAGTCGGTTAGTAGTGAGTAAATCTTTGCGACATTTTTCTCTGATTCTAAAAACCTCGCAACCTAATTTCTTTTATAAATTCTTTTCGACAGTTAGTTTATTGACCGAAATAACGGTCAAGTGGCATATAAATTGTAAACACTTAAAATATTAACTACTTACCTAAATATCTTTCACAGTAAATACTCGTAGGGTGGCTCCAGAGTGCTGAAAATAATGGAGGCACCATTTTTTCAGATCTTTATTTTGTTTGCGTAGCGATCTCATTAAAGTTTTTGTTTTAATAAATTCTGATCTATGTATATAACGTGACAAATAATTAAATATACTGCACTTCAATTAAAAAAACTAAAATATATTCCGTTGATTCTAGTCATTTTGGCCAACGGTACAGATGTTCGTGAAATCAATTCGTATCAATACCTGACTACGTAGCTCATAGCCATTATAATCTGTTGAGTTTGGACACAATGGCTATTGAATACTAACAATATTTAAATGTGCGCCCATTCTTTGACATAATTTAGCTGTACAATATTAGGTAGCTGCATAACTTCGATCAAATGTTATGTTGTAATGATCATTGTGTTTAAAAGAGACGTTACTGTTTAGAAGTGTTTACCTATGTAACTTGACTTGCCCTGTACGGCGCTATGTCGTTAATAAACATTATGATTTATGATATGATTTATGATTTAAATTCCTTTTCGAAGAGCATGATCCCCACGACACAGGGTAACCTAGTGTGGGGATCACAGTCAACATCATTTACCTATTTTGATATACGCTGTACCTATATTGCAAAAGTTTAAAAATAATACAGAATTTTTCGTTTTGTTTGCATGTATCGATCCTATTTTCTTTAAGTACAAATGATGTATACTAGGCTAAGGATTTTTGTGTAAATAAAGTAAATTATAAAAATAAAAATATGCACAATACTGTTCTTCATTATTAATTAAAAAAAGGATTACAAATATGTCTGCATAATAATCACGAGGAAAACAAAATGTTTAAAAGATAAAATCCAAAGACATGTGTATCATTCATGGAAAGACCTCAGCGAAGGAATTTTTATCCACAGCTGATTTCGGCTGTCCAAAACGATTCGATGTAAAGTCACTTGTTAAATCAAACAATATCAAATCTTAGCGAATTAGTAAAAGTATTTATCAATCATTCATGTTTTTTTTTTAACGGGACTGATTCGAATCTTATAATTTAAAGATTGTACCACGATTACAATTTACCTACATATGTAGCAAAAAAGATCTCAGCGAATTAATTTTATGCATCAGCAGTTACAATTCTTCATAAGGAAGGAATGGATATAACTGTGTTAGGCATAATTAAATATAAATAATAAATAAGTAAAGGAATACAATATGCAGAATAACTGACAGATAAATATGAAAAAAAAAATGTTTTCGATTTAATTTGCGCTAGAGAGTTAAAACTGATTTTTGAGCTGAATTCTAAATCCATTTATTAGGTATTCAAAATTCAGCTCTAACTCTAATTGTATGGTTTTTGTTATTTTTTTAACTGTATTTAGGACATTACTATCTTCAAAATAGGTTCATTATGACCTTGTCGACCTATGTACGACTAGTGGGTGATCGCGGCTTCGCTCGCATCAAGTAAAACTTGCATTCCCTATATTAGCCCTTTAAAAGTGACATTTCCAAAAATCCTTTCTTAGCGGATGCCTACGTCATAACATCTACCTTCATTCCAAATTTCAACCCAATCCGTCCAGGTGGTTTGGGCTGTGCGTTGATATAGATCACTGTATCAGTCAGGCAGTCAGTCACCTTTGAGTTTTATTGTATATATAGATTTAATTAACCAGCATACTAAATTATTTTATTAAGTACCTAAAGTTATAAGATTGTACGTTAATAGTACCTATTTATTTACTTACAAGTTGAATGCAAATTATGTCGCCTTGTAAAATCTGTGCGAAATAAATTTCTGCTCAAATCGTGGCAGCACTTTATTAAGTTCCTAAATAAACTTTTTAGCTCAAATTGTATCCGCATGCAGTTATTTGTGCCGACTCTTCGCTTATAAGCAATAACTTTAGTGACAATGGAATAAACATAAACTAAGAAAATAAAGGCTGTAGTAACTTAAAACGAATGAAAATAAGTATGTAAGTTCTTACGTCACTCTTCTTTGAGTAAATTGTAAATATACAGGGTTAAGTAGGTACCTAAACTGTACTGTAGGTACTCAGACTGAACCTGAATTTTTACACACAAACGGTTAATCATTTAGCATGCTAGGGATGTGTTCTTACACGTTCGTTCGTTCGTTTAAGATACAAATTCATTCCAGTACACATATGGTCTCCTTGGGCCACAGTGTCGCTTGTGCAAACGTCGCTTTATGTAACCTATTGGTCAAATTCCCGAATTCCATGCATTAGGTATTTTTTATTTATCCTTCATAAAGTGAAATTACAAATAGGTTACCCTCAACATTTTGGCACGGTAGCAAAAAAACAGCACACAAAAACAAAAGTGTTACGTCTGCCAACTTACCATATTTACGTATTGAAGATTGAAATCCGCGTTATCAGACACGTGTCAATAACAAAACAATTGAATAAATCTCACGACACACAAGTTCCTTAATTTCACACATAAAATTTAACAACTTCATTCAAAAATCGAACACAAGTTTTTTTTTCAATCAAGTTGGCGCGTCCACTCTATGAAAACACGCGCGGATACTGGCCGCTATTCACATACTCGTAAGACTGCAGTAAGGAGTTTTTACAGCTCAACGTAAAATAAACTTTATGGATGCAACGCTAAAACGGATTATAAACGATCGTGGCCAAAGAGGCCTGTTGCTGAGCAAAACAGTATGTATTTTTGAAGAGAAAGCAGGAAGAAGGTTTTTTATGCGCGACAGACAGCGCAGTGCGGCAGTCGCGTAACATTGGCAAACTTCCAGTACTAGAGCTTTTGCTGCTACGCTTAGTACTTATATTTAGTACTACAATGTTAGATACTGTAATGTAATGTTCGGTAAAATAGTAGGTATACCCTGGGGATATTCAGGTGATACTTACGTGGCAAGATGTGAAAGGTAGGTAGGTACTTGAAATTTTATCATTTAGGTTCGTAGGTAATTAGATTTTAATGCACGAACAAAGTTATCTTACTTACATATATATATACTATATTCACGCATTAGAAATTAATTTTACTTACATACAAACCCTAAAATAAAATCAAAAATAAAGTTATGTTAAATAAAGGATTAATTTAATATTCCATTGAACTATGACTGTTACTGCTATGTTTCATATTTTGTCTTTAATATACCCTCATAATATAAATGCCTACATAACTAAAAAGCATTGTGTTTTTTTTTTATTCTATTGTAATGTACTTAATATTTATTGGGCAGGGCCAGCTTCTTTATAATGGAGAAAAGTTTCGGATGAACCAAATTATGTAGTGTCTAAAAATTCTTTAAATATAGCGCTGATAGGTTTTAAATGACGCGCTTTTGAAGTATTTTCACATGACTGCTACCGTTTCCAAACGACCCTACACAAATCTTTTGACATTGACAAACGATTGTTAGTTGCGTCAACTGTCAGTTTTGTTTGTTTGTCATTTTTGTGGTTTTGTTCTGCTGTGAAGGGAAGTGAAGTGAATCAGTCGTAATTTATTTTTTCGTGTTATATTTCCTTTAATTTTGATGTTATCGTGTGTTTGAATCTATACCCAGCTGCCGTTCCAGGGTCCTAGATAAATTACCTCTCATCAAATATATGTGCCCGTAAGTTTAAAGTCGTAACGCTATTGTTTGTGCAAGTGTTTGCAAAAATACTTAGCATGTATAATTTCTTGTTTGCGGACATCTGAGTAAGTATTGTTACTAATACACACGTGATCCAAGGCCGGTCACAAATAATTAGATTAATTCCAGACAGTGTCTCCACATCAAAACATAGAATAGCTATAAAGAGGTAGGTAGAAGTATGACTACAATTCTGATTATGAAATGATGTATTTATCGGTTGTTCTACTCGGCATACCTACGTACTTCCTTTGTGTGTGTGATGTTAGTAAACTGGTAGTTACAAATATTCTGTCTCTCATCAATCTAATTGATATAAATTGTTTAGTTCATTGACTCTTGATTTTTTATGAAGGCAAGAAAAACTCGGTTTCTTCCATCTGATGCTTTAGGCAACTTGTTATGTTATGTAAAAAGTGCATAATAAGTGTTCTGTATGAAATTGAATAGATATGATGATGCAAACAATTTAGTTCATAAAACTCATGATTGTATCAAGTTTCAGCAATTGTAAACTGACACCTGTTTTATTATTAACTATAAATAGACAGCACTTAGTTAATTAAATTGTTGACAAATCAATCATATCATTGTATATGAAATTGTATTACTGCCTAGTTTTTAGATAATTGATTCAACATCAAATTAAGTTAAGTATGTGATGAAAAATAGTTTGGTAAACAGTATAATGTGAAAATAAAAACCTGACAGTTTTAAAAGAGTTTGTAAGTATATGTTAAGTATAACTATAGTCTTTCTCCTATTATGCTATTATTATAGATTTAATCTTGTACCAGTCTCATCCAGATTCAACCTGTGACAAATATTCTATTGACAACCTATCTTACTCCCTTATTTACCTAGTACTACTAATTAGCTTGTCTGATAATTACAACCAAGCCATGCTTTTCATTATTGTATTTGTGAATTTGAGTACCTATCAATAGTAAGCAATAGAATTTAGCGCACAATATTCCTTTAAGAATCCCATTACAATAATCATTGGTATTTAAACTTTCATTATTTTTTTCACAGAAACTCAAATCTTATTTCTCTATTTCCAGGGTCCAAAATCATGTGAGAAGTTCCCCGAGCACTGCACTACATGAGATGTGACCAAAAGGCATAGTAGAACTGGCACAGTAGTATGTGAATAAACCTCCAGGATGTGGGTGCTAACGTTCATGGGGCTGTCGGCCCTGCTGCTGGTTGTGCAGGGGACCATCATTGTCTACACACAGATTACTCCACATACTGTAAGTTATAATTTTTATAGATAGTAATAGTTTATTTAGTTCGGCAGTTCTTAAGCCATGTCAGATGCCCTTAGGGCAGTTTGGAAACTCTGGACACCAGAGTTGGCCACTCTCATTCAATACCAAGAAGAAGATAGTTTATCAGGGCTAAAAAACTTACTAAAAAATTCTGTGTTTTAGTAAGTTTTTTAGCCCGTACAGTTTTAACAACTAAAAATCACACATATGTGAATATTTGATGCTTATTCTTCATTCATGCTTAAACAGATGGAATGAAGTTAAATCACATCATGCTTAAAACATAGGCTTCTTTTTATTCCAGACTAATATAATTCTAGACCTGGATTCAATCTATGCAGGCATGGGACAAGTGGCATACAAGAAGGGAGGCCTTTGCTCAGCAGTGGGCGATAACAGGCTGATGATGATGATGATGAATACAATTCATATTTGCTAACATTAACAATGCTACTAGTTGTGACCAATGTTGTTGTTGTTGTGTATAGTGCCAGTCAGAGGAAAATTTAAATAACATACAGATCATACTTTATTGCATATCTGCATTTACAGAGTAGGAAGTAATTACAATGTGCAAAGACTGAAACTATTATCACAGAATAAAAAAAAAACTTTCAGTAGACTTGATAACCTTTTTTTTTTTGAAGTCGGTTAAAAATAGTTTCTCATAAGTACACTAGTCTCAATAGTCTTGTACTGCAAAGTAGTTTACTTCTATTCTAGTGATTGAATACAACTTTACATTATACATAATATAATGATGAATATTTACTAACTTCTTTAAGATTCTGAACAAAACAGTTTTTTTAACCGATTTCCAAAAAAAAGAAGGTTATCAAGTCTTCTGAAAGTTTTTTTTCTATAATACACCCATTACCGTTTACCATTCTATTACTTAAAACCAGGCAATGTGAAAAATGGGCTAAGTAAATTTAATATTTATATCATTTGGTGTGTAAAAAATGTTTAAAATACATTTTGTGTAAGGAATTGTATCTGAAGTGGAAACTTTTTCAATAAATTATAAGTTTATTACACAATTGAATCCCACCAGAAACAGCACTGCATAAAAATGCAACCAAAAATTCTTAAATGTTGTTTAACCTTTCAAGGAGTTATTTTTAAAATACCCAAGTAATAAAACCTCAGAGGTAAATAACCTCATCCTCATATATTTAGGTATCATTTGATTTGATGAGCCAAAATAAGCTGTATTTTACAAGTGTTAAAGTTAAGCATAGCAAATTAGATTGGTTTGATTTTTACATTGTATTGTGGATGACATAGCTTGCCTGATGTTAAGCAATGCTGCAGATTACGGTGTTACATGCTTACCTAGGTGTTACCTTTTTACCTTAGATTTGAAGATCCCTGGATGTGTTAAATGACATTTAATTATTTTTTTATGTGGGATAGGTTTATGTTTGATTAAAGACTGCCTGATGTTAAGCCAATGCTTAGGTGTTACACCCTAGGGTGCAGCAATCTGCAGCCTAGGGTGTAACACACTTACCTAGAAGATACCTATTAACTCAAGATTTAAAGACCCTGGATTGTAGTTCGCAGGAAACACAGCTTTTGGTAAATTTTTCTAAAGCTTTGCTGTCCGTATTTAAGGGCAAGGCCCTTGTCTGCGGAGCATGCGCCATCCTTCCCGATCTTGTACCAGTTTGTGTACCATATCACTGTAGATACCTACTATTAAACTACAAAATCTTACTGAAGTTTTGTTTATACAGAATAGAGTACTAGCATATTGTTATTAAAAACACAAGTTTATTGTTTTGTTTATACTAAATGGAGATGTATGTAGTCAAACTGTTCAATTTGGGTCAGTGAAGCTCATTAAATTATGCTCGTTCACTTTTAAAACAAGGTTACAGAATAATTAATAGTATGTACTTTCCTGGTTAAAAAACTTGAATGTACATAATTGACGTACTTATATGTATTATAATTTGTATAGTTTCAGCATGTCACAATTCAATGGTACGCTGGGTTTTGAAATCCAAAACTTGCGAGTGTTATGGCAGTTGATTATTTTTTGTTTTTTTTTTTTATTCTGCGGCACCGCCGCATTTTCGCCAATGTCACGTCACAAGGGGGACAAACGCTTATCTTATTAGCCAGTAAAAATAATGAGCAGAAGATTTTTCGCAACAGGCATATTAGACAAGTGACAGTTAAGTTTATAATAGTTTTTATAAACTTCACTGACTGATTTATAAAAATAAGAAATTCAGAGATTTTTTTAAGAGTTGATTTAAATGAAATTAACTACCAAATTGATTCATTCTTTTGTGAACTTACGAAGCATCAAACTATACAATACACATTTGTTTATGCATCAAAGTTACAAGATTTAATTGTAAATAGGTAGGTACGCCTAGTATCCATATCATGCCACAATCGTAGGAATGACCTAGAAATAGGTTTAGATGTAACTTGATAAAACCACAGTCAAATAATATCCTAACTAGCGACCTTATCTTATCTCTAATGTTATATTAAAATTATATAATTCAATTTATAATTTGAAACCCATTGTAAAATATAAAAAAAAAATATTGAATTTTTTTTCTTCTGCTGTACAACAGAAGTTTAGGTCCAACACAGTTGCGATAAAATTAACTAGAAGTATAAAATGCTTAAATGTGCTTAAAAATACTTGTACAAGCGAGCCGATTTAACAAGATTGTACTATATGCCTTTTTAGCTAATGCGTCAGGATAAATTTATCAATCAAGCAGGTAAAACCACAGAACATTAGTTTATGGTTATATAAACATAGGTGTATTTCTATACTCACACAACGGACAACTAAAATGACTAATACTTGAGTCATAACAGTGCCTTTGAGACCTACATAAGTACAACATTATACAATGTGCATAATCACATACATGTGCCAGTTTTTTCCCTGCTCGGTCTTTCACGAGCGACTCTATGGAGCGATGGATCGTTGTGATTTTTGGCTTAAAGTTAGTTTAGAATCACGGAAGTGACATAGTTTAAATAAACTAAAATGGTATAAAAAGTAGGATAATAAAAGGGTATTCTCAAACACCTCTCTAAGCTGGCAAAGCGCTGCAGCACCTCTGGAGTTGCAAGTTTCCATAGGTAACTGCTTACCATCAGGCTGACAGTCTGCGTTTTTGCCACATTTTTATAAATACAATACTTGTCTTAAAAACTAGAAAGTATTGAATGACAGTGTTGGTCTTGATATAAAAAATACATTTAATTATCTTCTTCTTCATATACGAGTATGTATGTCTCTTGGGTCAGCGGTTGTAGTGTTGAAATCAAATTTTAAATCAGTATGAAATCATTGATCCCGTGTCAAATATATGATGGCATTGACCATGATCAAGAAAAGGATATGTCCTTCCTTACGAATTAAGCTAAATTATAAATGACTACACTAAATTATATCAAGGCAATCGATCGTAGTTTGGAGATCAATGACAGCTAGAAGAAGCGTGTAACGCCCACTGATTCTCCGTCCATGTCAATCTTTGTATGGGTTAGAATTAAATAAATAAATAATTATTTCAGGATATATCACACAGCGCCACCTAGCCACATACTAAGCTAACGTTTGTATCATGGGCAGATAATGGATGTAATACATTTATACAATTTGTATACTTTTTAATACATAATAATTATACATAGAAACGACCAGATTCAACAGAAGTAATATAAAATTTATAATTATTTGTGTCATGCGGGAATCGAACCCGCACCTCTAGATTAAGAAGCGGAGCCAATACTAACAAAGCTAACAGGCCAGGGAAGTAATTAAAATTATGTAAAAAGTATTAATTAAAAAGGTGTCAGTAAAGTTGCACAAGCATTACCTATGTAGGTACATACATACACCTTAGCGTAAAACATAACACAAGTGTTTAATTAGTATGGAGCTAGATGGTGCTGTATGAAATGTCCTGAAATATATATTTTTTCTTCAATGCAGAAGGTATCTAGTATAAATAATTGTAAGTCACTTGATCGATTTATATGTACCATACACTTCATACGAAAAAAACCACCCAAACGAAGAAACCAGCATAGCTTCCTTAAAAATAATACTTATGGATTAATGTAGGTTATCCACGTATAACCTAGTGGCCGAATGTGATAAAGATATCATAAAATAGCTATTGTTATTATTTCTTATCAGTATTTATTTTATAGAGAAGGTTGATTTGCGTACGATCTGGTCTTCCGAGAAATCCTAAGCCAAGATTGAAATTGAAATCATACCGTATTGCCTCTTTTCAATTAAAATAAATTTGAAATGTCTAAGAATTATCCGAACCACCAATTATAAATTATTTTACAGAGTAAAAATCTTATCATATTTAGACAAGGGTAAAATTTCCTACATTAAATTGTAAGAACTAGGTATAATGATTAAATTATTAGTTTTGCAACTTCATCACTTCATTCACAACTTAATTTGCTTACCTCACATGTTTATCTTTTGCTATTGTTCAATTTTATTGTTGTTTTGTTTGGTTTACTATCTTTGCAATCCTTGATAAATACTAAAGATAAAATCATATTTATTATATATTATTCGTTATATAGTACCCATGTATACTTAGTATGGGGCGAGATGGCGCTGTGTGGTATGTTCTGAAATATATATCTATTTATATTGTGCTATTCTAATTTTATCACACAAGCTAGTCCAGCTAGTGTTATACCCTGCTTAATTTTTTGGATTAATATAATCTAAGATGGCACACTTGTCTAGAAGAATCCTCATTACTTGACTGGAATTGTAGTCCAGTCGAGTGAAAAGTGCGAGAACAAAAGTTGAAGAAAATAAAATTCCACCCATTACGATTTTTTCGATAAATTTGGTAGTATAACTCTGCAAATATTGATCCTAGCGTAAAAATGATAATGACCAAACTTGTGGGAAATTAAATTTCCAACAACTTTGGATAGGACCATTTTTGCTCTAAAGTTTATTTCAGAAAAACGAAAAAATTTAACTTTAAAACAAGATGGCGGCGAATGCTCTACCGGGATTAGTTATCACTCCCCGGATTTTTTTCTATTTCAGGCTAGTTTTATGTCTACCTCGACTGGACTATTGATAAAATCTGTATTGTATTTGATCAAGAAAAATTCAGTTTATGTTAGCATTCACAAGACGCTAATTAGACAACTAGTGAAAACCCGCGGCTTAACTAGCATTTTTTTTAAAGTAGCCTTAAACACTTCTAAGACCTCGTACTACCTACATACCAAAAATCATGATGATCCGTTCAGCCGTTTTTGCGTTATGAGCGTTTACAGATAAACAGACAAACATTCTAAAACCTGTTAAAACATGTTCTGTTATGGATTTAAAATGCCCAAACATTTTTTTCTAATATCTTGTATGTTGTTCGACACTGCACAACCTAACATATTTTTATAGATATATTTATATTAAATTCTCTCTGTTATATAAAAATAGTATTAAATTAAATCAACATTTTAGCAGCAGCTATAAAACAATAGCATTCTTAAATATAGCCACATTAACTTACCTAAATGCATTTAATTTATCCTATGCAATGTAATCCCTAACATTTTGCCTACGTTTGTAAATAGTAAATACTTAAATAGTACAATGTATGAAGTTGATAACCTTATCTTAACAAGCAAGGGAGTTTTCCATTTGATAACTAAGCAGTCAGTTAATAATCGATCTTCATTAGCGTGTTCCGTGTTGGAATAACTTAAATTATACCTATTATAAAAACCATATTAATCATTGTCAGGCTATAGTGTATTTTCAGTAGTTGAAAAGCGAGAGTATTTTTTTCTAAGATTTTCTTTGACAATGGGAAATTTTGTACACAGATTTTTGTGAAAAATACAAATTAATTTCTAATTTCCTTTTGGTGAAGTTGGTTAAAATGGAAAGAAGTACTTAAATAGTTTGTGATTAAAAATTGTTTCAAAACTCATCAACTATCTGGTTGCAGCCAAAAAATAAATTGAAATACATATATTAACAAACATCATTAATTAAAAAAAAGCAATCAGTAAAATTACTTGTCGACAATTAATGAACAACGAAAGAGGGGGTCCTCGGTGCAAGAGTGGTATAGGATGAAATAAAGTCTATGTTTATGTGAAACTTACTGGCTGAGGATAATGATGGTGGCACCGAATCTGGCCGTCAACACCGTGAAGGTTCTGCATATTGTGGCCATGCAGCATTTTGTTAGTATACTTTTTATCTACAAATGGTTATGTGGAAGGGATTGCTTTAGCTCTAAGATTTTTGTTACTATTGTTATTATGTAGTGTAGTGATATTAATACTGTTTTTGTGTTTATATATATGGTATTACAAAGTCTACGAACAATGCCGATTTCTTTATGTTTCAGTTCTGTTGTTAGTTTGGTTTAAACGGCTTTCAGTCACAGCATGGATGGAAGTTAAACGAACCTAAGTGTGTAAGATATGATGGTAGCAATCTATCCTGTTTAGTTTTCAAACCTCACCAGAGCCCTCGTGGTTTAGCAAATCGCTGAGACCTCTTCTAGCTAAAGTATGGACGCTTCTATCAGTAATGCCTAATTATATTTTTTCTTATTTCCAGATAATGGAGGAGTTCCGAGACATGCCGGCTGACTTCGGCGATGACATTCCTCCAGAGGGCCTCCGCGGCTTCCTCGTGGCTGGATCACCTGCGGACGGGTGTGCCAACATGACACGCCCGCCGCCCGTCACTGACAACTTCACGGCTCGATGGATCGTGCTCATTGCCAAGTGAGATTCAACTTTATGGCTTATTTATTTATTTATGCTGTACACAATACAATATTACATTTTAGAACTAATTCTAAAAAAAAGATTGAATTGTGTGACCCTGTTGCTTGTTTGAAGTTTAGTAAGTAAGAGTTAAAATAACTTGTGCTGTTGCTTAGTCTTTACCTATCTATCCGTTATCTAGTACCCATGATACAAGCGTAAGCTTAGTATGGGGCTAGATGGCGCTGTGTGATATGTCCTGAAATATTTATTATGACCAGTTGTTTCAAGTTAAATAAATCTACAGCCATCAACTAGTTAGACTCTCTTATTTATTGTCAAGTGAGCGTGGACCTTTTTAATTACACGGAAGAGCAGCGCTATAAATATATTCAGCATAGTAAAGGGTAAAGCTTTGTGCGAGTCTTAGTACTACTTGATAGTAAATTTGTACCAATATCCTAGTATTTGGTCAATCTAATATCGACCTTATAGCTTAGGGCGAGACATAAGACGACGCTTAATCAAAAGTACACCAAAAAAGTGTATTTAAAGATGTCAGTATCCAGTGAAAGTGCACTCGAATATGAGTCAATTTCTAATATGAAAGTTATCGAAAACTCATAATGCATTTCCAATAAGCGCTATCTTATCAAAGGTTTGTGAGGGAATTTATGGGATATTGCGAAACCATATAGTATATTAAACCATATAGGTATATTAACGGTCTTAACACATATTTTAGTTGCTTGATATACATTTACAGCTATCTAAGTATATGATTGAAATGGAAAATATAATAAAAATAATGCCTGAAACTGAACTGTAAAATAAGTAAGTTAATACCTACTGAAACAGAAGTATGTACCTTCTTAAATTTAGCAGAATGGGAAGTCGATGCTCTAGCATTTCCACGGATAAACTTTAGAAACGGAAAAATCAGCTATTCTTTTATATGGAACTGAAACTGCTGATTTCTCTCCGTTCGTTTCTAAAAATCGTAAAACCTGGCGTTGGGTTTCACCAAAGCAGCAAAATAAATATTAATTACTCAATGAAGAATACTGATTGCATTCAGCTCATACGGGACAGGGCTGTGACTCGGTGTTCTCAATTCGACTGAACGTTTTTCTTTTTTTTTTTTACATGATATAGGCTTACGCTTGACTACAACTTGCCTGATGGTAAGCAACGTTATAGTCTACGATGTAGCGCGCTTGCCTAGAAGAAACCGGTTTACTCTCGACTTGAAGACCGACAAATTATAGTTCAAGGGGAATAGAGATTCGGGCAAGGAGTTCCACAGTTGGGCTGTTCGCACGATGAAACTCGACGCAAAGCGCTTGGTGCGAGTCTTTGGAACCTCAACTGTATAACGGTGCCTCCTTGCCGTACCCCTACTCGTACGATGGTGAAATATTGTAATTCAATAACTCTAAAAGCTTAAACTTTTATTGGAAAATAAGCGAAAATAATCACGACCGGCAGGATTCTAACCTGCGTAACTAACTACCGACCACCGTCCAGAACGCCTTAACCAACTAGGTTAACTAATAAATAATTACTTACTAACCAATCCTGCCGGTCGTGATTATGTTCGCTCATCTATACTAATATTATAAAGCTGAAGAGTTTGTTTGTTTGTTTGAACGCGCTAATCTCAGGAACTACTGGTGCGAATTGAAAAATTCTTTTTGTGTTGAATAGACCATTTTTTGAGGAAGGCTTTAGGCTATATAACATTACGCTGCAACGAATAGGAGCGAAGAAACAATGGAAAATGTGGAAAAAACGGGGAAAATTATTCATCTTTGAGGGCTTCCGTTGCGTGCGTTACGAAAACGGTTAAAGATATCAAAAAAAATATGTATGAAAGAATTATTCCTCTTAAAATGATCTAACAAAATGTCTGCGACAGTATAATGTCTATGTTTTTGTAATAACTATTCCACGCGGACGAAGTCGCGCGCACCAGCTAGTTTTCCAATAAAAAATTAAGTTAAACAACCATATAATATAAACCATTATATAATAAATTAACTCATAACTCTAAAAGCGTTTTTACAGTACCCAACCCTGTATATACTACTCGTATAGTGTACTAGTGGACACCCACGGCTTCACTTGCATTAATTAAGGATAAACAGTAGCCTATGACTCTCCTGAGACCTCATTCTACC
Source organism: Macaria liturata (assembly GCA_964023185.1). NCBI lineage: Eukaryota > Metazoa > Arthropoda > Insecta > Lepidoptera > Geometridae > Macaria > Macaria liturata. The sequence goes on from OZ026829.1 coordinate 2,345,928, forward strand.
TACATACCAAAAATCACGTTTTTCGCGTGATGAGCGTTTAATTAAACGACTAACAGAGACACAGCTAAATAGACAAAAAATCTATAAATTGTTGGAACGTGTTCTGCTATCAATTTAAAGTATCACCAAAAAATTTTTTTATATCTTCAATGTTTAGAGTTTCGAGCCTCTTCAGCTTTATTATATGTATAGATGTGTGCTCTAGAATGTTATCACTTGCGTAGATCGATCACCTTGCCCCTCGAGTGGGAGGCATGGCCAACCTGCTCACTCGAGACAGATAAACATTTGAAAGCTTTGATGTTATTGCAACACTAGAATAATACGAAGAAAAGTGTGCACGTAAATATATGTACATAACTTTTCTTAATAACGTAACTTTTCTTTTCACTTTGAAAAAATTTCGGTGATACTGTAAAAAAAACTTATTTTAGCCAGTTCTTGAGCTTTATTTTAAAATCACTTATTGCATTTTTAATCTCTATTGGTAAACAGTTAACCTCCGGACCCATAACATGCGTCTGCCTCCTCGATCGTATCAATATCATCGACACTTGCGCGAGATAATCATCCCTGCGGAGGTGTCCTGCCATGTCCAGCGCATGATGATGATGAATAATTCCAAATTCAAATTCATTTATTGCATATGCATATTTATTGCACTCATGGGTTGTTTTTTTTACATGAAATAGGCTCACGCTTGATTACAACTTACCTGATGTTAAGCAACGTTATAATCTACGATCTAGCGCGCTTGTCTACAAGAAAACGGTTTACTCTCGACTTGAAGACTGACAAATTATAGTTCAAGGGGAATAGAGATGCTTTGCACAGATGGTGAAAACATAAAAATACAGGAACATTCGCCACAAGTTACCAAGTTGTCCATTAATCCCTATGCCTTGTTGTACCCGCAGACACTCGTCGGCGTGTTCGTTCGCGACGCAGGTGCGCAACGCGCAGGCAGCCGGCTATGACCTCGCCATCGTGCACAATGTCAACTCCAGCGAACTCGGTATGTAGACAGTTGCATCTATCTGGAAACTCTGGAGAGATATATAGTGTTTTTTCCGCTGCGACTGCTCCTTACCCGACTTCAAACAACGAACTTTATGGTTTTTAGGCGTGTGTCTTCAAGTTGTATAGTTCTCCTCGTCGACACGTGTTTCGCCACTCCACGAGGCATCCTCAGGACGTGTTAACTCCTCGAACGTCGGTCGTCGGACTCGGTCGGTCGGTCGGCTTTCGGACCCACGTTCGAAGAGTCAACACGTTCTGAGGATGCCTCGTGAAGAGGCGAAACACGTGTCGACGAGAATATCTTGCCGAAAAAGAACTACACAACTTGAAGCAGAAAAATCAATGAGTCGCAATAGCACTAAAAAGTTATATAACAATGCTGGAAAGTATATATTAAATTATATGACTATTTCAACATAAAAATTGAGAAAACAGCATACTTAAATAAGATGAAAAAATATTAATAGGTAAACTTAAGGAAATAGTAGACATGTCATACAAAGTGACATTTTGTTTTACAATGTATAAATAAACAAAATTGTTAACAAATTTAGTAGTTACATAAGGTTTCTGACACAATCAGAGGTAAATAATGAACAGAAAAAAAAAACGATAAAATTAATATAACTTTTATTACAAATTTTTATATGTAATTAAATCTACCTCCAACTTTAATAAAATAATTTATATCATCACACACACATAACATTTGCGTCCTGCACGACAACGTTGCAGCTCTCTGCTATAGGGTCTGTGGTAGGTTTAGACGGTCCTGGCTTGTTGATGTTTACTTTCAACTTCTTGGCTAGTGCGTCTACTTCTGTTTTCAGTTTGTGGTCTCTGGAATGAAATACATACTATGTTAGAATTATTTTATTAATCGACCAGGGTTAGGTTACTGTCGCGTCGGCTAAAAAACACAAACTTTTGCAGTAATTGCAGTTATTTGGTAGATTAAAAGTAATATGTAGTTTATAACCGGTCTATTTTAGAAGTCTACGGTGTAAATTTCCACTGTTAGATATGCGTAGGTGCTCGAAAACGTCCTTTTGAAAAAAAACACGTGGTTTTAAATGCACAAAAGTGGCAGACATTTTATCCTATTGAAAATATTTTATGTGAGTGAGCTTTTTGTGAACGTGTTGAAGCGATCGTCGGTGTACCACGCGTAAAGAAGACGCCCTGAGAATTTGGTTGCAAGGATACGTATTTTACTCAACATGGACAAATGCAACTTTTATAACACAAATAATTAATCAAAAAGATATTATATTGTTATAAGGTGAATAAATTTCTATTATTATTCTATTATTCTATAAAATCGGGGATATCGATTTTGTAGACATTGGCTATGGATTGGTGCGTCAAATATTTCCACAATTATGTTAATTAACACAAGAACTTTGATTTTTGTATAGATTATTTGAAACGAATTCGTAGTTTTCAAAATAAACGGCCAAAACTATTTTGTCGCTTACGTCTTTTCGGAATAAGTATGTTTTCAGCGTTATTTTCCCCCCGCACCTGTGCGGCGGTGCGGCGCTTGGACACAATTTAAGGTTTATAATTCGCCACTGCGTCGTCTTATTGAAATTTTAGAAACATGAAACAGTGTAATACTCACGCGCGTCGTATGTGGCAGCAGTAGAGGCACACTGAGAGCACGCACACGCCGGCGCACATGATGAACAGAGCGGCCGCCAGCATTATACCGCGGAACACGCGCTCTACCTTCTCGTGCAGAATAGCTGCGAGTAGGTACATGAAACAGTGTAATACTCACGCGCGTCGTATGTGGCAGCAGTAGAGGCACACTGAGAGCACGCACACGCCGGCGCACATGATGAACAGAGCGGCCGCCAGCATTATACCGCGGAACACGCGCTCTACCTTCTCGTGCAGAATAGCTGCGAGTAGGTACATGAAACAGTGTAATACTCACGCGCGTCGTATGTGGCAGCAGTAGAGGCACACTGAGAGCACGCACACGCCGGCGCACATGATGAACAGAGCGGCCGCCAGCATTATACCGCGGAACACGCGCTCTACCTTCTCGTGCAGAATAGCTGCGAGTAGGTACATGAAACAGTGTAATACTCACGCGCGTCGTATGTGGCAGCAGTAGAGGCACACTGAGAGCACGCACACGCCGGCGCACATGATGAACAGAGCGGCCGCCAGCATTATACCGCGGAACACGCGCTCTACCTTCTCGTGCAGGATAACTGCGAGAACATGAAATACTGTTTACTATTTTTTTAAGCACACAGAAACAGAATCTTAGCGTGGTGCGAAATGGCGCTTTGTGATATATGTCCTGAATTTTGGCCTTGGAGCTTACTTTAATCCTGCCAAATTAGTTATCAGTCAGTCAATGGATGTAATGACTGACTTACCAATATAACATCAGCTGTAAGGCCGGATAATATTCTGATCTGAAGTTTGCTGTAAAAAAGTATTACATACATATGTATTTACAAATGTTTGTTGTTTGATTGTGTTGTTTATTTAAACCGTCTTAAGAATAAGACGGTTTAAATTTTCTGCCAGAGCCTATGTTACGTGAAGTTACATATACAGTACAGGAATTATATATGTTAATAAAGCATAGTTTGTTGATTAAGCTAATAAATTAAGCTCTCGAAAAATATACAACAATCGAGCTCCTCACACAAACGAAACAAACAAACAAAAAAAAAATACAAACTATTAAAACTTTTCTTCTTTTTGTTGCTAAGCTCTTTTGGAAAATACTGAAAACTTTTTGCGATGCTTTTAATAGATATAGAAAACTTTTATTTAGCTTTTAATTAGTCTCATTTTATTATTATTTACAGCAGAAATTTATTTCACCACAGCAAAGCAAAACATTATATTTTTCAATATTGTAAGAAATTACTGTTAAAAAGCTTACATTAATTGTTAACTTTGTTAACGTCATTTTGTTGTAAATTTTTTTTCACAATAATACCAATTGTGACGTACTTGCTAAACTGTCTTCGTCGCCCAAATTGTTTTCATCTGTAACATGCACATTTTATTTTAATAAACATTTCACTATTTTTTTTTCACAACCATCGATTCCCTGTAGATTTACTTACCTGGATTAATTCGAAACAAAAGTGTAGCTTAGAACTTAAAAATCCTTAGGCATTTGACTACTCGCACAAGAAACACTATGTTCAAAGGTGGAACATAATCTCTCGTAGTGTATAATATGATATCATCATCATCATCATATCAGCCCGTGTATAGGGTAGCTATATAGATAGTATACTGCTGGCTGAGTATAGGCCTCCTCTCTAGAGCACCACACAGGACGGTCTCCAGCCCGTCCAATCCAGTCCCTACCAATATGCTATATGGTTTTATTGAAAAACTATGGCTTAAAATTTTTACCTGATAATCCCGAACTACCGTAATTAGTGACGGTTTTCACCAACTTATATTCTACTTTCGCGCCAGGTCTCTCTTCTACGATCTCGTCTTCTTCTACTTCCTCTATTATAGGCAACTTTTCAACGTTTGTTCTGAAATTATAACCATACACAATAAAAGTTTTGATTTGGGGTTCATTGCCAGGACATAATATTTTGGGAACCATATCTCAATAACTACTGAACCAATATCGATGAAACACTGAAATTACATACTCGTATCTAATCTGATACAAAAAGAATCCATACAAACATACGCATCTATACATATAATAAAGTTGAAGGGAGTCAAAAGTCTGAACAATGAATCTTCAATCTACATAAATAATGTTTGGAGATACTTCGCTTCGAATTGATAACAGAACACGTTCCACCAATTTCTAGAAATTTTGTGTGTTTATTTAAACGCTCATCACGCAAAAACGGTTTAACGGATCGTCATGATTTTTGGCATGTAGGTAGAATGAAGTCTTAGGAGTGTCATAGGCTACTTTTTATCCTGAAATAATGTAAGCGAAGCCGCGAGCGTCCACTGGTATGAAATAATTACATAAAAAGGTCAAATTCCTAACCCCTTTCTGTGAAAAACTCTATTAAAACATGTCCCATCATGTATTTTTCCACTTTATTTCTATGGTTACTCTTGATCAAGTTTTCATAAATGTAACGTATGTGTTTGTACTTCTATGTTATTTTACTTACCTATTGCAAACACACCCCTGTGGGCAGTCGTCAGGGCTCGGGAGACAACCGATACCTGTGTTGGGGTCGCAGTTGGGAGGAGCCTAGGAACACATAGATTTACATATACTGTATGATGTCATATCAAGTATATTATATAACTTTTTTGAAAAATTATATATCTCATTACCTATAGTTTGAACAATATTTATGTTTGTAAATCGAATTGAAATGTACACTAAAATACTTACTTGTTTCGGTACAGTCCCAGCTACTGCAAAATGAAAAAAATATATTTTTGAGATATTATTTGAAAAAAATATCACGAAATAGAGAAAACAAGTTGTGTGGAAAATATCATTTAAAAATATGTAGTAACCTCACACTTTTGTTTTAGCTTTATTATCACTAAATGTTAAATATTGAAAGGCCAATTTTTATATTTTTAATAATGCTTAACATCTGGCAGGCTTCAAACGTAAAGCTATCCCACGTAAAAAAAATATACATATACTTGTTTATTAAAAAAAAATTGGCATAATTTTTATTGATTTTCGGCAGACACAAATGATTATCTTGAAGAAAACAAATAATAACTTACTGTATTTATTTATTTTATTTGGCACACAAAACAGTATGTTCTTAAATTGTCTAAAAATACATTTTAAGCTGGTTTTGATCCAGAACAAATTCCAAAACAAGTGTACACAGCTTGATCTAAATGTGACTAATAGCTACACATAACAACAATAATGATAAACAACGGGACATATTTACAGATTAAATTTTATCTTTTTTTAATATAAGTATATTTTTAATTTTTATTATTTTAAATCTTACAACTTACACGCAACAGCCACCAATCCGAAGACCACAAACATCTGCACTCGCGCCATGTTTCCTTCCATTGAGGTCCTAGTCCATACAATCTTGTCCAATTTGGACGTCCGCCTTCACTTTAACACTGCTGTATTCTGTGATATCACTCTACCAATCATGGGCGAATGAAATAGCATTTTATCATATACTGTTTAGGTGTTATTTTTGTATGATTGATTGTGCTTGGAGATGAGTTTGGTGATCATAGGTTTCCTTGAAAACTATACTATACAAAATATTAGGAAATTTCTCATTTATGACAGTTAGTTGAGAAAATAATTATGCGCTTATTTCGTATTGTAACTGTATATAACTTTGCGGAAGAATAAAAAAACATATGTATATATTAATATTAATGAATAGTGATAATATTATGTCTTGTATTTAAAGAATTTTATTATATTACACCACTCTGTCTATAAAACACTTTAGTCACTTCGTAACCCCCGATATAATACAGGTTATAAAAACCATTTAATTCCAATTATTTGATGTTTATAATGTCTGATTTTTCTTCACATATGTATGCAATTTTGACAACATTTACAACAAGACAACGTTTGGCTGCACTTTAACACTGTATAGTGTATATGTATAGTATATAAGTAATTTATCAGTTTTTATGCACTTTTGATGGTTTTTACATAGACAGTATGTAAGTAAATAGAGAAATTCCTGCGCGGTGTGCGCTGCCCAGAGATTCTTCTTGGACTAAGAAACTGTGGTTGAAAATAACTTGGCCTCGAATCATTCGCAATAACCGCTGTGTATTTATTTTGACTGCAAACGTGCGTCTTTTGACATGGCATTATGTGTCATATGCTTGTTGTTTTTGTGTTTAGTTTCCTTTGATGTCGTTGTCTAGTTTTTGTGTGTTCGAGACAGTAATTTGTAGTTGTCAATAGTAGAGGTGCTGAAGAAGTAAATATACATCCCACCAAAAACATTCTGTAAAAAATTTGCCAAGTCTCGATAGAGCTGCTTGTTTATCTCTAAAAAGTAATGAAATCTCCAGAATTAGTTAAGTCAAGTCTAAGGTTCCTTACTGCGATTTATTTATTATTATAGTTAATTTTACGTGACTTTGCCGTTGAACATTCTTTACACGTTTAGTGGATACAAGTTTATTTACTAATTTATTTGCAGATTTATTCAAATCTTCTAAAGTTTTTGCCTATTATGTAGAGTCCACTTAACTATTTTTTCTGATTCTAATTCGTTAGAACTCTGGTTATTGTTTCTATGTTTCCCTTAAACTTTAATTAATCATAATCTACTACTTACAAGTCAACGGCCGAGTCACATAAAATTAACTATAATAATAAATAAAGCAGTGTTTGCTTCGCGCTCGACTTAGCGGGGGCACTGCCGTGCCCCCAGATAAAAATATAACTTTATTTTCCTATTTAAAAAGTTTCACATTACAGATTTTGATGTCACTTTGTTAAAAAAAATATTTATTATTCAAACTGTACTTGTATTAATATATATAATTATACATAGGTAGAGGTAAATCTACGTCCCTCGTTGTCTATTCACCGAAACCCATATCTCATTTGTGATTTTATCTTGTTTTTTTCATCATATTAGCGCCACAGCGCTCTGCTAGTCCGGGATTGAAATTAGCCTATGTATTAATTTTAAGTTTATTTAAATTAAATAACCCATTTGTCTTCGGTCTAAGTACAAAATTTTATCCCATTCGGATCAAACGTTCCGATCGAAAGCTTGAAAAACTTGATTTTGTTTGTCAAAACCAGAAATTAACCAACATTCTATTTATGTATTTATAAATAATTACCTATAAATACATATATACATCGGTTCTTTTATTATAATTGTCTCATTACCAGTGGACTAGTACCTATAATAATGAGTAGACAGATATCATCTGTTTGTTTCCGAGTCTAACAGACGGGGGCGTCAGAGTTTAGGAACAGTCCAACAAAGATAACTTATACGTGATTGAATGCAACATTATAGACCATCAAAATAATATTCTCTTGAGAACATTCTAGTTCTGATTTTTTCCATTCGCAGAGTTAAGTTGCCTAAGATTCCTTTTCCATATTTTTATTTCACATCTCACCAATACCAATGTTAAGCCCGTTTTACAAACAATTCCCTCAGTTAAGGCGCCATTACAGCATGATGATTACATATACTTACTGCGAAATGTTAGTTTCAAACTTCACCGTGGGACTTATCTCGTGATACGGTCTTTACTTGTGTTTTTACATGTCATATTGTTGTGACAGTGGGTATTTGACCACTCGCTCGTCGGAAGTGACACTCGCAAGAACAATTCTGTGGTCGAGTTGGTGAAAAAAAAACCGAGTAAAAACAGTGTAGTGTATTTGTGAAACATATATTTTATTTAATGGGTGTTTTGATTCGGTATGAAATATTTTTCATATAGATACATAGCTGTATGGATTAATAATAAAAATATCTTAGTAATTGGAAATAAAACTAGTTGAAATATTTTACTACAAGTATTCTTGAGAGTGAAAACTTATGTAAAATAAAATATAAAAGTATATACTATATGGACTGTGTTTTGAATCCCAAGTTGTGTGCTGGATTTTTTTGTTGTGATGAACATGGACTCTGCATTTAATCTAACCAAAAGGTCAGAACAACACCATATTTGTAGTCATGTGCTCAATTTGTCATATATCAGCGTTTTCTTTTTAAAATAATCTATTGCTACAATTTAATTCAATACATCTTAGTTTGTAATAACCTGATCAAAACACCAGGTACATCATGCCAGGCTGTCTTTGCTGAGCATAGGCCGCCTCTGCAGGATATCATATGGTGTGATTCCCAGCCCTTATCTTACGTGTATATATACTACCGACTTTTTTGCTACACAAGAAATCTTACTTAAAGTTTGGAAGAATTTTAGTCATCTCCGTATATAAAAAAATGTTCCTTCAAATTGAGAATTTCCTCCTTTTTTGATGTCGTTCAATAATCTATCTATACATGTAATAAAGCTGAAGAGGAAGCCCCTCCGTCGTCGCCCGAAGCATGTTCTGGTCGATCCGGATGACCCAATCGCCGTCGTGGTCTCGGCAGCGTTGGGCTCCCCTCCTCCCACCACCCCAGCAGGCGGTGTCCCAGCCAGTAGACCCTCCGTTTTCGGAATTGGTCCAGGTTACCAACGCCCTCTCCCAGTGTAGGTTCCAGTGCACGTCCCCGATTCCGTCCTCGCCGGCGAGGCGGTAGACCCCGACCCCTCAGGTCAACTCGTTTATCTCCAAATAATCACCCAGATACAATACACTGATTGTATTAAATAAAAATGTTTGGAGATACTTCGAATTGATAACAGAACACGTTCAAACAATTTCTAGAAATTTTGTCTATTTACTATATATGTCTCTGTTTGTCTGTTTATTTAAACGCTCCTCACGTAAAAACGGCTGAACGGATCATCATGATTTTTGGTACATGTGTAGGTAGTATGAGGTCTATAATGCGAGCGAAAACACGGGCGTCCACTAGTTTTCTATAAAACTGTGTCAAATACAATGAAACTACTATCTAAAAAAATACTATGTCCTTCAAATATTAACTTACTGAGTGCGCTTGAACCCTGATAGAGAAGTAAATAAAGAATATATACAAAGTAAATAAAGAGTTTAAACAAAGTGTATTAATAAACACATTAACTTCGCACTGTTATCTCGTTTCCTTAAACAGAACAACAACTTTTTTCTTTGCATTCAATGAGCTTGTTATTGTTTTTATCGGGGACCTGTTTCTTAGTATTTTATATTCGGTTAATTTTATTAATAGTAGGTACATACTTTAGTAACGGATTCTATTGGGTTTTTAGCGTTATTGTTATTTAATAAAAAAAAAACTTTACCAATGCAAAAGAGTATGAAAAATGCAATAATATAATCTTATGCGACAAAATATATGTGATAGAGAAGTATTGCGCAAATTTACACTAAATCGTTACGAAGTTACATATATTGTTGTTTAAAAATATTCAAATTTGAAATTTATTAGAAACTTATTGAGAACCAAGCGTAATACCATCGCCGCAAGGTGGCCAGTCTGTCCATTTTTTTTTTCTTTTTTTTTAGCAGAAAGTCCGCAGGTAGACATCGTTTTATGGTAGAAGTGCCGAAGTGTCGAACACAGCGCTTTGCTTCAACGTTTATTGTACGGACGGCAAAGCTTTGGAACACTACTAGAAGCTGTGTTTCCTGCGAACTACAATCCAGGGGTTTTCAAATCTAGAGTCAATAGGTATCTTCTAGGTAAACGTGTTACATCCTAGGCTGCAGCAATGCTTAACATCAGACAGGTTGTAGTCAAACGTAAACCTATCCCACGTAAAAAAAAAACAAAACAAGTTTTTCATCCATAGATGAAAAAAGGTTCATAAACCTTTTTTTAACCGACTTCAAAAAGGAATATTTTTTTATTTATTTTATAATAATCAAAACGCCGAAGCCAATTACATCAATTATTACAGTTACAAGAAAACAATACTTATTTTACAAAGACTTAATCAAGTATAACATAATATCTAATAATCATCATAAGTTTTTTAATTCGTGTTACGAAAGTGAGTGTAAAGCTGTTCTTTTTTCCAAAGGTAAAAGAAACTCTTCAAGTTGTGTAGTTCTCCTTCGGCAAGATATTCTCGTCGACACGTGTTTCGCCTCTCCACGAGGCATCCTCAGGACGTATTGACTCCACGAACGTCGGTCCAAAAGTCCTTTCGGACCGACGTTCGAGGAGTCAACCATCACACCAAGTTTGTTGTTTGAAGTCGGTTAAGGAGCAGTCGCAGCGGAAAAAACACTACATATTTCTCCAGAGTTTATTTTACTATGGATTTTAACGCAAAGTAACGCCTGATTCAATATCTTTTCCAGAGGTGATGACAGCGGACGACTCCGATGATATCCTGATACCGTCGGTGTTCGTGAGCGATCTCGCGGGGCTCATACTCGGCGAGGAATACCTCTATGATAAGGAGTGAGTGTTACACATACTTGATTCGTATTCCTAATTACTGAGGGTCGTGACTACTAAAAAGAGTTGCTCGGATAGAGGAGTCCTCAGCTGTTCGCTATGGAACCAAAATTTTTGACAGTATTATTTATTATTTTAATAATAATCAAAACGGCCGTAGCCAATTACATTAATTATTACAGTGACAAGAAAACAATACTTATTTTACAAACACTTAATCAAATATAACATAATAATAATCTACATAATATAGTCAAACAAGTCAAATTTATATATTATTTACACTAAAACATTCACACATTCATTCATCTCTTCTTTATTTTTTTATTTTTTTCTTTATTTGCCTTAGTAAAAGAGTCTGAGCGCCCACCACGATGTATCTGTCCGAGAGATCTCTGTATTATGTAATAATTCACATTCGCTTTAGAGATGCGTGGATGCGACGCGTAGTAAATACCCAGTACCCATAGAACCATAACACTACAATACCCGTATCGCATAAACTACACAACTGATTTCGATGAACCTTGACTGTTTTTGATATCTGGTCTAAATTTAATAAATATATATTTTCCAACAAAATAACTCATAATAACTCTGCGAAATACTAATTCCGAATTATTCCGCAGGTTCTATATAATGGTGAACAGCGAGCTCCCGTTCAACATCAACACGCATCTACTGCTGCCCTTCGCCATCGTTGTGGTGCTCTGTCTCGTCATTATACTCATCTTTATGGTAAGTTTATATTTAAACTAGTGGGTGCTCGCGGCTTCGCTCGCATTAGAAAGTAAATTTTGCATCCCCCATTTCACCCCTTTAAAAGTGACATTTCCAAAAATCCTTTCTTAGCGGATGCCTACGTCATAACATCTACCTGCATGCCAAATTTCAGCCCGATCCGTCCAGTAGTTTGGGCTGTGCGTTGATAGATCACTATATCAGTCAATCAGTCAGTCACCTTTGAGTTTTATATATATAGAAGATCATCAATGATTTCTTATTCTGTGCTATTAGTTTATTGACTCACGGTATCTAAGGAGTGTATTTTTCAGCCGGATTGTGTTTCTTAGCTTCAAATAATCCTCTAAAGGTATGGCCTGTTGTCATCTCCAGTTTGTTTCCTTCCTTTTCCGGGGCTGATTTATATTTGAAATAAATATATTTCCTGCAAAACAAAGGTCTCCAACGCACTGAATTTATATTCTTCAACTGATTAGACATTTATTTAAATTATTGTTACGCGGAGGTTAGTATAAGCACTTAACTTGTGCACACTAGCGCCCCTTGGTCCTAATTATAATCATAGTCTAGAGGTATACCTACAGAGTTGCTACCGTTTAGGTATACTTCTCTACCTCATACATAAAGCGCGAATTATGGAAATTGTAGTTCTGAAGTCTGACGTTTCGTAATAAGCATACACAATACGACAGGTTAGCCAACCATGTCACTTAGCCCTCATAATACTTCTATCATGATGAGTATACCTCAGCCCAAGTGCATAATTAGGTACTTATGTGCTTAAAATACCCAGAAAAGAGGCGCTGATATGACCTGTCTGTAGCCGATTTTATGTCATCACCTACTCTTGTTTAAGCTTGACAAAATTTTGTATACTGCCGTTCTTGATGCAATCCGCAAGAAATTGATCCAAGAAGAATTAAAATTATGTGTATGCGGTCTAAACTTACATAATACGTCTTTAATATGCGACTTGTTTATTAAGATAATAGATAAGGTATTAAAGATGTTTACTTCCAATACATTAATACATGGTTTGCACAAATTACATAATAATTCAACTTAAATTATAAATGACATGATTATAACATAGTATAAACGCATCATTAATTGCTAAGTTTTTAACTGAAAACATGGAACCAAAACAATGAATTGGCTTTTTCAATATTCCAGATAGTGAAGTGCATAAAGGACCGTCGTCGCGCGCGGCGGCACCGCCTGCCCAACCGGGCGCTGTCCAAAATACCCACCTGCAAGTTCAGTAAGGGAGACCCCTACGAGACCTGCGCCATCTGTCTGGACGACTACCAGGAGGGCGAGCGGCTGAGGGTACTGCCTTGTGCACATGGTTAGTACCTGTTTTTTTTCCATAGTTACCCCACTTGGTTCGTTCGTACAATAATTTAGCCTAATGGTTATAGGGGAAAAGTGAAAGTGTGTTTTTTTTCTCATGTCGAAACAGAGCGAGGGATCATTGTGTTTCTATTAGATATGTATACCATGTCTATAAGATCCTAAAGTTGACATGTGGTGGCATTTTTGTGACTATGCGACGCATACAAAGCCTCCTAAATATGTATATACCTACGAAAACACAATTAATTTTCAGCTGAGAAGAACTAGGTATCAAAATACAGGCTATCGCCTAGTGTGGAATCTTGAGCCGCAACTTCATATATGTTCTTTCTTCTACTAATTAGATAGATAGATCTAATAATAAGTAATAGTAGTAAGTAGTAGTAGTATAATCTAATTAATAAGTGATAAACAAGTTTTAGGCTTAGTGAAAGCAATTTGTGTTCTTACTTTAGTTAATTCGCTGGTTCTCGTCTTATGAAATAAGATAATGTATGTATTGTGTGTGCAGCGTACCACGCGGCGTGCATCGACCCGTGGCTGACGCAGAACAAGCGCGTGTGTCCGGTGTGCAAGCGGCGCGTGTTCGCGGCGGGCGAGCGGCGCCGCCTCGACTCCTCCTCCTCCAGCGACGACTCCGCGCCGCTGCTCCCACACCGCCCCGTCACGCAGGTAACTTCCTCTTCTCCTCCACATGGAACTCTCTACCTCCTATTTCTTCCAATATTGTTATAACGTTCAATGACCAAGATAAGAGGCTAGAACTAATATTAAAACACTAGACAACCTGTTTCATATATACCTTGTGAATCGTTTTTTTTTATTGACACACGTCTTGATCTCATCCTTTATTATTATAAAAAACCATTTCAAAACATATGTATGTACCTATGTATGTGTATGTTTATTCCAGGGCGGTACATTCGACGAGCAGGCTGAGAACCCGTTCGCGCGCGCCACCAGGTTCATGGCTCGGCTGCGCGCGCGCAGGGAGAGGGGGGACAACTCGGAGGTGAGTACGAGCTTCTACTATAAAAGTTTTTAAAATCTTACCAGTTCAACTTTGTTAGGAGCTGACTTCAAGAAAGGATGTTATCAATTCTTCTAATTTTTTTTTTACTTCCTTGTTTGTACAAACGTCTAAACCGATCAGGGCCTAAATTTTTTACAGTAAATTTACTATAATTAAATACAACACAAAGTGGGCCATGATTGTATTAGTGTTGTTTTTATATTTATTCTGTGTAAACCAACATACCAACGTCAGTTACTAATTACAAAGAGACCTGATTTTTTTATTTTTAAAGTTTGTTCAAGTTTTTCATTAATAAATCATTATCTTCCAGTCGCCATCGCCGTCGCCTCCAGATGACCACGCTCCAATCAACTCTAACAACGATGAGAAGTAAGTTCCACTAAAACAAACTACTCCATACACTCAACATTTATTGAGATCTAGGTTTAGGCTTGTGAATCATCATATAGATCCCGGATTCGGAAACATTTCACTGTGAAACGAATAAACGCCAATAAAAGACGTCTAAACTGACGTTGGCGTTTCGTTTATGGAAAAAAGTTACTGTATTTGTAAAAGTAATGAAATGATAGTGTTGCGATATCTTTTTTTTATTACCTTACACTGTCCAACTCCTAAGCAAAGGTCATCCCTAATGTTCTCCAAGAATCTCGGTGTACGTCGCCCCTGTGGTTCCCACTGTGACACGATCCCAGCCCAGCGTTCGGGGTGCATGCGAACCACATGACCCGCCTAATCCCATATTAGCTTGGCAGGTTTTTGGCCAACATAAATAACACCTGTCATGAAACGCAGGTGCAAAAATAATACTATCAAATTGATAATCTGATCGCTAAGTATTCACGAAGTGTGTTTACCTGCGCGCTCTGCGATCAGTTTCCGGCGAAGGCCCTTCTTGCGATAATCAACCGCCTGGCCTGCGGGCAATAATTACCTGCGCGCTCTGCGATCAGTTTCCGGCGAAGGCCCTTCTTGCGATAATCAACCGCCTGGCCTGCGGGCAATAATCGCAGCCGCGACGTCTGCGGGACCGCACAAAACTCCGGTCTCGTGAGTTTTAAAATTAAACTTGATTCCGCCACCGCGGTGGGCGCGGGAAAAATACGCTTCGTGAGTCCTTAGTCGAGCCTGTTTTTTTTGGAGGCTGACGTATATTATATTTCGTAAATTTCATGCTTCAGATATAATAAACATGGTAGAACTTTTATCCTACAGGCAACATTTGCACGTATTTAGAGACTGATTTGACTATAGTCAATAAAAGTATTTTTATAAAAAAAATTTTTATTGTGCATTCATCATGCGATACCAAAGATAATCTGGGTGAGTCGAAATATTTTCGTATCTACCTGAAAAAAAATTTTTACTTACTTTTCGAAAGAAAATTGTGCTCAAGCTTTTAAGTGATATAATACTCCCATGCCGGGATTAAAGCAGATAACCTTCGGTATGTTTTCTTCGAGAGCGCTGCACTCCCGTGCCGGGACCAAAGTGCAAGAACCTTCGGAGTTCTTTCTTCGAGCGCTGCACTCCCGTGCCGGGACCAAAGTGCAAGAACCTTCGGGGTTCTTTATTCAAGCGCTGCACTCCCGTGCCGGGACCAAAGTGCAAGAACCTTCGGGGTTCTTTCTTCGAGCGCTGCACTCCCGTGCCGGGGCCAAAGTGCAAGAACCTTCGGGGTTCTTTCTTCGAGCGCTGCACTCCCGTGCCGGGACCAAAGTGCAAGAACCTTCGGGGTTCTTTCTTCGAGCGCTGCACTCCCGTGCCGGGGCCAAAGTGCAAGAACCTTCGGGGTTCTTTCTTCGAGCGCTGCACTCCCGTGCCGGGGCCAAAGTGCAAGAACCTTCGGGGTTCTTTCTTCGAGCGCTGCACTCCAGTGCCGGGGCCAAAGTGCAAGAACCTTCGGGGTTCTTTCTTCGAGCGCTGCACTCCCGTGCCGGGACCAAAGTGCAAGAATCTTCGGGGTTCTTTCTTCGAGCGCTGCACTCCCGTGCCGGGACCAAAGTGCAAGAACCTTTGGGGTTCTTATTTCGAGCCTTATGCACGCCCATGCGGAAATAAAGTGCTGGACCTACGGGTTCTTTTTTCGATCCCGCTGAAGTTCCATAACGAGTCTTAAGTGAAGGACCGTCTAGAGTGGCCTCTCTTTCCTTGCGAGACAACTTCCAACCACTTCAGTTGATTTGCTTTTTTAATAACCTTAAATTTAATTTAAAAATAATCCCTTTCGGAATCGAAATTGCTGCTAATAACACGGCGCCTAGCGTCCACACCTCCGGTCATCACCGTACCGATCTTGCAGCGCTGCTACTAGAGCTGCCTACGCAGGAAGACGTAACGGCATCTAACCTAAACTCAAGGTTCATTACTTAACTTTGAAATCTCAGCAGTACACATAAGTACAACGCGCCTGTCCAGCAAACAGACCGCTGGAATAATGTCCCATACCCAGCTTGCACCGGATAGGAGAGGACTCCCCCACAGTGAAGCATCGCCCGCCCGACGCCGCCTATCAGCAAGCGCTCAACTCGCTCAGACAGGTACAAGTTGAAATACTGTTATTTTTGTCACTGCTGGTTTAAAGACATTAAACCATTAATTTTTGGCTGAGTTTGTAACGGTCATACAATACCTTTTTTTTAACCAATAATTTAGCAACAAATTTCAACTCATTTTTTTTTTTAATGAGTTAAATGGTATTCGAAACGATAGATTTCGGTGCCATATCCAAATGTAGGTAAATCACAAGACGATTCGGCCCAAATCTTATATCATAGTACGATATTTTTGTCACGTATGCTTATCCTCAAGACAATGAATAATTTATAACTTATCAAAAAGTCTATATATGTATCTAAAGTTGGAAAATGATCGATCAGCTTAACTATAGATCTTACCTTACGATTAAGTCATAAGTAAAATGTTATATTGAAACTGAAATTATCGATATCGGCCCGCCTTGTACATTTTCTACATATCATATATTTTCTAACACCATGAAGGTGGTGATCCTCTTATCTTAGAAACTATGTTCGTCTTAATGATCAATTGCAAAACTAACTTTCCAACATGTTTTGTGCTTACTCTTGTTTTTACTAAGATCATAATACCTGTATTATTTTAAACTCTGCGCAGCAGTCCGATCGTGTCGTTTGCGGTATGCAAAGCACGTAAAAGTACGCTGCTGTTTTTTTATGTTAAATTACCTTACCTTTTTATAATTAATTGTATTGTAATTAATTAATTAATTTAGATTTTAGTATAAAAATCGATAATTTAATTTCGATGATGTTTCTTAAAAGCATATCTAATAGAGTATTACAGAGGTAATACTTACGCTTCTTAAGACATACCATGAGTGCAATACCCGACTTTGCTCAATATATTTTTAAGCAGTTGTTCTTCAGCTTGTATAGCCCTAAAATGCAACAAAATGAAAATAATAATTAAAAATAAACAATGTGAGCGTAAATTGTTTATAATCAAAGAGCAGACATTATACAAATTAATGAAAAGAGCTGTTTTTATATGCCTGCAGCGCTAAATTAAGTATTGCTTTTTAATGGACCCTGTTCATGTCATTGGCAATGATAGATAAATATTGTGTTGAACTCGTCCAAAATGATATATTATATGTACTCGTATATTCAAAAAAGTTCGAAGTGTTTATTTAACAAAAAAACAATTTAAGAAAAAAAAAATACAATTATTAATAAATTACCAATATGAAGTTAATTTCAAAAGTAGGGCCCACATCGTACTGGAAATAGCCTTCAATTGCTTAAAAACCAATAGTAACGGAAATAACTTTTTTATGATACCGTATTTCATTATTATTCATTATTTAAAATAAATATATATTTAGATGCTCTTTTTCGGATAAGAATGCTTATTTTGATAATAAGCATGCTGACCAAGAACATATGTACACCTATATAGAAAACATACATAAAAATATTTATTGTCGTTATCTTTTCTACCAATAAATTCATTATCTGTTTGATACACACATATAACGTTTCGCTAATCACAAACGTCATTGCTACTAGCACGTGTTAATATCACTTCTTCTTCTCATCAAATGAGAGTGGCCAACTCTGGTGTCCAGAGTTAATCAAGCCGCCCTAAGGTCCTCTGACATGGTTTAACGACTGCCGTACTATACAAACAGCCGGGACCTACAATTTAATGTACACTGCTTTGAGCCACACTAATCAAATGGTAGGAACCCACCCCAATTCCTCACCTTGATGAATTCTCAAAAACTGTTTGGCAATGGCATTATTTTTTCGCCTCGTAAGCATCGCCATCTTCCTGTTTGTAGGTCAGTCACTTGTACATACATATCTATACATACGTAACACTAGTTTCGTACATCAAGACTAATGTTAAAGCCTTTATATTTACATTAAATGTATTTGTTTCTTGGAAACCCAACCTAAACCACGCATAATGTATTTACTTTCGAACGGGGACTATCATGTTGTATGCGTTTACGCCTTTTTCTAAGCTTATTAAAATTTCGCAATTTTTTTAATGACAAAGCTTTGACGTTTCCTTTATATTTTTCTAATGTAATCACAGAATTCTAAATAAACAGGTACTTATTTAGATTTCTGTGAATGAAATACATTTAAACGACTGCATCACATCACTCCCACAGAGTGCCCAGTCAAGCCGTACATACCAATAATACTGGCTTTCCTATCACAACTTAATGTCTAAATACAATGGGACTAGTCAACAGTGATGGATGTAATGCCTCAACGGAAAATTAAATGTTAAGGTTGTTAATTTTAAACGATTAAATTCGTACCTAGACACGTATAACTCTCTGTATATTTATCGTTCAGCGTAATCATTGCTAAAAGCAATAAATTGATTAGAATGAAGTCTACATTCTAAGATCCATGACTCTAATACATATTACATAGTCTTGTTTGAGATTTTTAGCAGCAAAGGTTCTTACCAAAATACACAAGTATACCTAGCGTAATGAAACTTCAGACGCATAAGGAAGATCAACTAGTTTTGATATAACCATATATTCACGATAATATGAGTCTGTTTTGCTACCGCATTGAAAGATTATTTTTTTGTACCTTTTAATTAGTAAGCAATTTAATATTAACTTTTAAACGACCACATAGGCCGACATCATTTCAATCCATCAGCCAATGGATTAAAAAGTCTTAGTTGACAGCAGTGCATGTCTTTCGGTTGTAGCGGACACGCGGCTACTTCAACTGGCGTCTTGTTTATAAAACACACGAGAACTAACTCTTAAAGCGGCAGGTTTGATTATCAACTCTGCAGTGTTTGCTAAATGTTACAGTTAGCATATTGTCATAATTTTATGATAGCAATTATGGAAACTAAAAAGTTAATATCTGATATTTATCAACCTACTATCTTACATAGGTACTCGTACCTAACTATAAGTTTGTATTATTTACTGTCAGTTACCTACCAATATTTAAATTAAGATAATTTAATATTTTTTATCTCCTATAGAGAGCATGTCGAGTTATAGTATACTTAAGTTTCTCAATAAATGATTGTATATTTTAATATCAATAATACCATCATTTCTTAAGTTTATTTAACACAAAATTGTACTCTCTAAACATCTACCATGTTTATTATATCTGAAGCATGAAATTTACGAAATATAATATATGATTAAACGAACTTACTAAGTGAAGTTCGATCAATATTATATGAGTAAGTTTCATGCGTCAGATTTTGGAAGGGCTGGGAGTATATATCTTCGCATGAAACTTACTCATATAATATTGATCGAACTTCACTTTGTAAGTTCGTTCATATATTATTCCTGTCTTTTTCCAGCGGTAACACAGAAGACACGGCGCCGCTAGTGCCGGCCGTGTCGGCGGTGTCGGAGCGGGGCGCGCGGCGGCCGCGCTCCTCGCGCCGCGCGCACCACTCCATCAACACCTCCGAGCGGGGGGAGATAGGTAACTACACTACACCAGGCTCACACTAGGTAACACAGAAGACACGGCGCCGCTAGTGCCGGCTGTGTCGGCGGTGTCGGAGCGGGGCGCGCGGCGGCCGCGCTCCTCGCGCCGCGCGGACCGCTCCATCAACACCTCCGAGCGGGGGGAGATAGGTAACTACACTACACCAGGCTGTGGAAAAGCGGCCTTGTCTCCTGTTTTACGTAGTCAAGAGTAACACCGGAGACACGGTATCGCTTATTACTGATTTTATTCAATTCAATTTCTTTATTAGCCAAAATGAAAAATGTACGTTTACCCTGTTCACGAGGGTTAAGGCGCAGCTAAACTTAAAACATATTAAAAAAATAACTTAAAACTAGTACAAGTTTTTGTTATGTAACGTAACACTATGTAAATAACTACACTTGATACGGGACTTTTCCTCCAGGAAAATTTTACTCGCATTTGGTTATTGAGTCTAAAAATACTCAATAATAATAATGATGATGATAGATCTGGATCAAATATAACATATTTCTTCCTGTTTCCCAGGCGTGGCTGCTATCCCCGTGTCGCAGGCGAGTCCGGCGCGCAACGTCAGCTTATGAACGCACTGTGTGTCGCTCCACACTGGCTCGATGGTAAGCAGGACTATTGCAATTATTTCTTCTGACTTACAGGCACAGTCTAAAATTTGTTACTATTTTATTTTATGATTCATCGTGTAACGATATAAAATTTGAAGTGTGTAAAATAAAATAAAATGAATTTAAATTGCAATAAAAATGAATTTAAATTGAAATAAAATGTATGCTGGAACGACTATAGCTTAGTACCGGAATTAGGCAAAACCGGTACTAAGTACCGGTATATAAAAGTGACGGACGGTACTAAGTTAGCATGTAAGGGTTAAGGTGAATAAAATATTTCGTTACAAAATTTTAATAAGACTTACCGGGATATACTAAGCCGGAGCAACAAGGAACCTTTATTTCAAGGACCGTGCCGTATTGTGGTACTGGTATTGAGTTGTATGGTGTAAATAAATAAACAACAATTTCATATTCAACATAAAAAGGTTATATTTTAAAGCAAACAAGTTATATACACAGAAATAGTAGGCAGATGGCCACTCAAAGTTAAATTTTAATGTTACGGGTTACACACATTCGATTCAATTTAATTTAATTATGATTAATTTTAATCTTAGGGCTTATTCTCACAACAATTCCGATTTATACAGGTCGACTTCTATTACAATAGGTTAAAATGACTAAGGACTCGTCACGATTAATTAAATCTAATCCGAAATTCGAACGGTAGTTAGTAATTGCATGGCCGCCTTCTTCATAAAATAATTTAGTGAAAAATATATATTGCGAATCTTATGTATCTAGAACGTTGGTAAATATAATTCGGCCTGATAGACACGACCACGCAACCTGCTACGGATGCTGAACAATGATGATGGTTCTAGATAAGGCTGGAGAAGTCAACTCAGGGCGCTCGTCTTCGGAGGAAAAAAATGTATCATAAATACCGACTTTTTGGCGGTGCCTGGTGTCACGCCAAGAGCGGATGGACTGAAGATCATGGTTGTCGGAGGCAAGGTGCGGTGGTGCCGTATAAGAAGACTATGGGCGCATGCTCAACCCGTCGATTAGACCCGGTTTAATTTCTTCTTCCTTCGTAAAGAGGAATATCCGCCGGGTCTGACGAGATATGTAATGGCGACAATGAAAAGCAATCTAAAAAGGCTGATTGTGACTTGCGATCTCCATTTTGTGATTTTTGTCTACGTTTCGACCGACGCAATGTTCACCCATCCAAGACGTCACAAATTCCGATTTTTTAATAGTAAATTACGTTCCGCAATTCCCTAGTAACGAGTTGACTATCTTTTTTTGCCAGACCGTACTTCAAATGGATCGATCTGTCAAAGTCAACGTCACCGGCTTCATTCAAGCAAATATCGGGAATTATCTGTTTGCAAACGAGTTTTGTTTATTTGTTTGGAAATATTAGAAAAATACGAATTATGTGCCGTGTAGTGAATAAAAATAAACACCAGTGTATTGACAAATGTGTCCTACCAACAATATAGTTGACAGAAACTATGTTACACAGCTGCGATGTGAAAAGAAGAAGTTGTGAATTGCACTCAACTTTCTTCGCCAGAAATCAAGGTAATCTAGATTATACAAAGACCTAGGTGACAAGTAACGTACTACGTTACAATACCCCCCTTTTCGGAAAAGAGGTTAACGCAGTTAACCGTCCAAACAGCAGTGGAAGCTGATTGAAAAATTTAAAACTAAAAACAAAAATCTCCTTAACAAACTAACCAGTTACTAATCAAACGGCAAACTAAATATACAAAAAAGCAAAGTACTATCTAAATAAACACCAAATCAAAATACAAACTAAACAAACACCAAACCAAACTTCAAAAAAAGAAACCTATAAGTAATTGAAAGTCGGTTGTAGACAATAGCTAATAACTACTATGTTTGTCTAAACCAAAGACTTGTAAAGACAACTAAAACTTTACAAAATAGAGAGCAATGAATCATTGGCTCTTACAAAACTTACAAATCCTAATCCATCTTAATAACTAACAAATCCTATAACTATAATACAAACTTATAAATTCTAATCTATCTTAAGCATATCTTTAGCATGATATTTACCAATGGTACCAGTATGTAATTCACGAAGTTCATAAACAACATCCGATAGTTTCTTCTCTACTTTACATTTTACAAATTTAGGTGCTAACTTTGCGGAGAAAAATTGTGCCGCATTCGACTGGACAAAGTTTCTACGCCAAACAATATCTCCTTCCTTTGCTCGAAAGTGTTGCCGTCGTAAATTATATTTTTGTGCATTTTTTTGGTATGCTTGAGTCAGTGCTTCTTCTACTTTCACGTAAACTTCAGCCAGTTCATTGAGTGCTGTTGCTGCCGCATTTCTGTCACCGATCGCTAAGTCATCAACTGATGTTGGTATATCCCTCATAATGGAATGGAAAGTACCGTCAGTGATAATTTCACGACCTGTTGCCAGAAAGTACGGTGTATAACCAGTGGCTAGATTTACTGTGCTGTTCAATGAAAGCTGAATCTGTTGGAGATATTTCGACCAATTGCGCTGATCCTGATCTACCAAAATCGACAAGCAGACTTCTACTGTCTTATTATACCTTTCGACGGTGTTTGATTGTGGAGTGTAGTAAGCATTGTAAAAAATTTTCGGAACGGAGTATTTGTTACAAAATGCTTTAAAGGATGCACTTTTAAAAATAGTTGCGTTGTCACAAATCAGGATAGCTGGCGTTCCCCATTTAAATATTATCTCTTTTTCTAAGAATGATGTGACCGTTTGGGTGGTCGCTGTTCTAAGTGGGTGAATCCAAACATATTTTGTAAAAACATCCACGACTGTTAATATGTACACATGGCCAGAGTATGCTTTTGGTAAGGGCCCTATTATGTCAAGCGAGAGCGTGTTAAGAGGAGTATCAACCTGTTTTTGGTTTGTCATTAACCCGTGAGGAGGTGAAGTGGAATGCTTATAAGCTTTGCACTTTTCACACTTTGAAACAAACTCTTTGATGTCTCTAAACATATCCTTCCAGTAGTAGTGCTCTTTGACTTTAAGGTATGTCTTTAAAGTACCAGGGTGTACACTGCAAAAGGAGTCGTGGTTTTCTTTAATGCACGTCTCAATCAAATGCCTTGGTAATACTAATTTCCAACTATTTCCTGATAACTTCCGGTTTAATTTGCAGAATCTATATAGGCGGTTGTCCTTTACTTGGTAGTTTCTGTAGCGCAATGGTTTATTCTGACATCCGGTATAAACTTTATTATACCAATCATCATTACTTGATTGAATGCCCCCGTCATAGGATATTGCACTAATGGAGACTCTGGACAAAGCGTCAGGAACAACGTTTAGTTTCCCAGGTTTGTGACAAATGTCAAAATTGTAAGAGGATATCTGCATTGCCCATCTCGCGAGTCTACCCGATGGGTTGCTCAGCGACTTCAACCAACGTAAACTCATGTGATCAGTAACGACCGTAAACTTCGAGCCTTCTATGTATGCTCTAAAATAATTGATGGAATCAACGACCGCCAACAATTCTCGCTCTGTCGTGCTATAGTTCCTTTCGGGTTTCGTGAGCAAGCGCGAGTGAAATGCTACCGGGTGCTGGATTCCCTCAATTTCTTGTAACAACACACTTCCTATCCCTACTGATGAAGCGTCGCACTCAATTGTGAAAGGTTGTGTAAAATCTGGCGATGCTAACAGTGGCGCTGTGATTAATGCTAGCTTAAGAGTTTTGAAAGACTCTTCGGCTGCTTCTGACCATTCGATGCTTTGACTACCTTTTCGCTTTCCAACCAATGGTGTCATCGGTGCGATGATGGAAGAGAAGTCTTTAACGAACCTCCGATAATACGAACAAAGTCCTATAAAACCTCGCAGCTGCTTGGCCGTTTTCGGTTGGGGGAAATTTTCTATGCAGCTTAATTTTTCTGGGTCAGTACGCAAGCCTTCGGAATTTATAATATAACCCAAGTACTTAAGTTCTTCTTTACAAAAATCACACTTTTTCAGGTTAACTGTGAGGCCTGCCTCTTTAAGTGCTTTGCAAACAGCTGAAAGTATCGAGATGTGCTCCGAAAATGTAGGCGTTGCGATTAAAAGGTCATCTAGGTAACAAAATACTTTGCCGTCATACTTATGTTGAAATAACGAGTCTATTAATCTTTGCAATTCTGCGCCAGCGTTGGAAAGTCCAAACGGCATTCGTCTAAACTCAAATAATCCCCGGTTCGGTACAACAAAAGCCGTTTTTTCACAAGAATTTCCTTTCCCATCAACGCCATCCTGGTCTGATAATAAAATTTGCCAAAAACTAGAGGACAAATCGATTGAACTAAGATAATGTACTCCGCGCAAATTGTCTAGTATCGAATTAATGTAAGGAAGTGGATAAGAGTCCTTCACCGTGACATCATTCAACTTACGAGCGTCCAAACAAAACCTCCATGATCCATCTTTCTTCGGCGTCATAACAACCGGGTTTGACCATGGTGACCGTGATGGAGCTATGACACCAAGTTTCAACATTTCGTCCACTTCTTTATTCAACGCTGTCAATTTGGCTGGTGATAAAGGGTAGTATCTTTGTTTGATTGGATCTCCCTTTGTAACAATACTATGTTTGATCAGGTGGGTTTTTCCTAATCCAATTTTCTCTGATGAGATTGATTCAAAGCTTGCTATCACTTTCTCTAACGATTCGGACTGGTCGCAAGTGAGACCATCCCTCGGAATCAATGCTTTGATTTCGCAGAATTCTGCATGTACGGTAGCCGTATTGTTGGTGGTTCTACCTCGACGAAGAAACTTTCCAAATTTAAAGATGTCTATCATTTTAAAATCTTCCGTGAAATCCATTCCACACAAAATTTTGTGGTGGATGTCCGGGCAAACTAAAAAAGTGACGATTTTATTAATATGATTGCACGAAATCGGCAAATTCATAGTACCTATTGAGGTGATTGGCGACAAGTCAGCCAATAAAACTGTGGAGCTTTCTTCCTTAAGTTCAAATCCCAGTTGTATAAAATAATTGTGGTGTCCCGCACCTAATACTGATATATGTGCCCCTGGGTCAAGTAAAGCTTCATTCTTTATATCAAGAACTGTAAAAGTGACAAACAGACGATTATCATTAACCAACGATGATATTTCAGGTTGGTGCACAGTTTGGTTACTGTCAGCTACTCTCTGGGGCGTTATTAGTTTTTTTTGGGTGGAAACCTGTGGTGACGGACAACGAGAGCTGCTTTTGCATGCCGAGCAATCTCTAGTGAGCACGCCTCTGGCTCCACAGTTGAAACAAACTACGCCTGCAACTGACCTGCAAACCTTGTAGCTGTGACCACTCTTTTTGCATTTCAAACAAGTTAATGGAATACTATTTGGTCGCATCACCGGGTTGCTTGCTACCGCATTGACTTCCCGACTCTCCGAAGGTCTCGTCTGCTGCAATACGGACGAGTACGCCTCATAGTTCTTGGTGACATTAATTAATTGATCAAAAGACGTTATGTCATTTATCGCTAAAAGCTGTGCATAAGAACTGAGCATGTTATGTTTCACAATTTCCAACAAATTGTCTTGGGTAATTGGATCATCTAACCTAGCATTTAAGTCCTGCATATCTAAAACATAGAAAGATACAGATTGACCTGGTTGCTGTTTTCTTTCTCTAATCTGACGCTCAATGTTGTAATTGTAGTCCTTGGGTTGAAAATATTTCTTGAATTCCAAACAGACATCTGCCCAATTGACTAGTCTATGTCGAACCGTTCTATAGAATTTTAATGCCGTACCAGACAGTAGTTCTGAAAACCCTTGAACAAGCGTGGCTTCATCTATCTGTCGTGCAAATCTAGTTTCATTTACTCTTACCAAGAATTCGTCTACATCGGACTCACCGGTGAATTTCAAATTTAAAGATGCTAAGTTAAGTGACTTATAGTAAACGTTAGCACTCGGTGGAGCTGCTAAGTGTGGCCGCACGTCATGTTCAAATTTATTATGTGTTTGTGGTAAATTTTGACTAGTATAATCACTAACTTTGTTTGGCCGCGGTAGGGTTGCACTCGTGTGTGCAATTGGATATGGTAGTGCAGCCGTCGGATGGGTGTGCACATTGCGTGTGCCGTGATCGTATGACGTGGACGTAGGTGTTAACGTATAAGTTGACTGAGTTACTGTTGACTGTTGCAAAGAACCGTGCTGTTCAACTTCAAAGTTTAGATTGGTACGTGGTCTCATATTTATAGACTCCATAGGAATGTGAACTTCCTGCGAGCGTTGCGTGAAAGCAGTGCTTATATCGCAGCGTGGAGTTGAAACGATGTGGTGTGGTGAGGAAAATTCCGTTGACTTATCAGAACGTTCATCAGAATGGACCGACATGTTCACAAACGACTATGTTAAAATGTCTCTAAATATTACTAAATTACAATTATGTACACTGAAATGTTCTTAAAGGTATTACAAATAACGCTGTGGCACTCTCTTGCAACAGTTGTAAACAATAGTCATAAAAATTTATCGCAGTTAATGGTATTTTGCAAAGGTACATATAATTTCCAAACATAAAATTTATTTTCACAATACAATCAATAACCAGATTTAAATAATTCAAATAATTCGGGCGCCATTGTAACGATATAAAATTTGAAGTGTGTAAAATAAAATAAAATGAATTTAAATTGCAATAAAAATGAATTTAAATTGAAATAAAATGTATGCTGGAACGACTATAGCTTAGTACCGGAATTAGGCAAAACCGGTACTAAGTACCGGTATATAAAAGTGACGGACGGTACTAAGTTAGCATGTAAGGGTTAAGGTGAATAAAATATTTCGTTACAAAATTTTAATAAGACTTACCGGGATATACTAAGCCGGAGCAACAAGGAACCTTTATTTCAAGGACCGTGCCGTATTGTGGTACTGGTATTGAGTTGTATGGTGTAAATAAATAAACAACAATTTCATATTCAACATAAAAAGGTTATATTTTAAAGCAAACAAGTTATATACACAGAAATAGTAGGCAGATGGCCACTCAAAGTTAAATTTTAATGTTACGGGTTACACACATTCGATTCAATTTAATTTAATTATGATTAATTTTAATCTTAGGGCTTATTCTCACAACAATTCCGATTTATACAGGTCGACTTCTATTACAATAGGTTAAAATGACTAAGGACTCGTCACGATTAATTAAATCTAATCCGAAATTCGAACGGTAGTTAGTAATTGCATGGCCGCCTTCTTCATAAAATAATTTAGTGAAAAATATATATTGCGAATCTTATGTATCTAGAACGTTGGTAAATATAATTCGGCCTGATAGACACGACCACGCAACCTGCTACGGATGCTGAACAATGATGATGGTTCTAGATAAGGCTGGAGAAGTCAACTCAGGGCGCTCGTCTTCGGAGGAAAAAAATGTATCATAAATACCGACTTTTTGGCGGTGCCTGGTGTCACGCCAAGAGCGGATGGACTGAAGATCATGGTTGTCGGAGGCAAGGTGCGGTGGTGCCGTATAAGAAGACTATGGGCGCATGCTCAACCCGTCGATTAGACCCGGTTTAATTTCTTCTTCCTTCGTAAAGAGGAATATCCGCCGGGTCTGACGAGATATGTAATGGCGACAATGAAAAGCAATCTAAAAAGGCTGATTGTGACTTGCGATCTCCATTTTGTGATTTTTGTCTACGTTTCGACCGACGCAATGTTCACCCATCCAAGACGTCACAAATTCCGATTTTTTAATAGTAAATTACGTTCCGCAATTCCCTAGTAACGAGTTGACTATCTTTTTTTGCCAGACCGTACTTCAAATGGATCGATCTGTCAAAGTCAACGTCACCGGCTTCATTCAAGCAAATATCGGGAATTATCTGTTTGCAAACGAGTTTTGTTTATTTGTTTGGAAATATTAGAAAAATACGAATTATGTGCCGTGTAGTGAATAAAAATAAACACCAGTGTATTGACAAATGTGTCCTACCAACAATATAGTTGACAGAAACTATGTTACACAGCTGCGATGTGAAAAGAAGAAGTTGTGAATTGCACTCAACTTTCTTCGCCAGAAATCAAGGTAATCTAGATTATACAAAGACCTAGGTGACAAGTAACGTACTACGTTACAATCGTTTCGTTTCCAAGTGAAAAGTTTCCAAATTTGTTAACCAGGGCAGCTCATCAAGGAGCTTGCTTTTGGGGTTTTCGCAGTTTTTCTAATCTTACTCTACACTATCTATCGGCGAATTCACACTTATCAGACATGTTACAAAGTAATACAAACACAACTGAAAATTTACAGTGGATTCTATAAACCAGAGGAATACAGCTTGCTTAATGCAAAAAATTTGCACGATTGCAAAATTAAAATAGAAGATTTTACTAACACGATTCTCATTTTTCGTTCTTTGTTGTTTTATTCTATAAAAACTTATATCTTAATAAATCATAAATTAATTTGGCTTTGTTGTAGGACTTCGTGAAGCGGTTACATCTAGCGTCAAAGATTTCAGCGCTTCCAAACCTTGCAGGCGTCTGAAGATCTTTAACCACCGTGAACTATTGTGAACGTGCAATGTGACAGTTTGAATCAGTGTTTATATATATATATAGAACTCGATTGTTAAGAGAATGGCCATGGATTACTTTATACACGACGTCTACTCTATGAAATGGAATGATTTCTCTCGTTTTCCGAGCACGTTCTTCTATGGAACATAGTATAAAACTGATATAGTATCCAACTGATATGCGGTTAATCTATTTGAAAATTGGTTTCTTTCCAAAATGTTCGAAATCGTTTCACATGAGCTCTGGCGTATAGCTTTGAAGACCAATTCAATTCAAGATTCAATTGTCTAAGAGATCTAAGTTCTTACTTTTACCGGATTCAAATTTTATTTTAAACTTTTTTTAACTAATACGGGTTTGCACTTGGCCATAGTTTGCCTGATGGTAAGCAAAGGCTATGGCCTAAGATGGAGCGTGCTGACCCGAAAAGAACCGATTCAATCTCGCTTATCTGTGCAATTTTTCAATTCAGAGCCAATTTAATTTAGAAATATAGAAAAAATATACTTAGCAAATTGGTAAAAGTTAATTCCGTCTCGAAATCATATTGTTAAGGTACCTACATAATAACGAGTAATATATTTTAGTTAGGAATTATTTCTTCCAATTTTGTATCATGGGTTAAATAAAAAGATATTTTGTGGTTAAAAATCATGAACAATTTATTATTGCCATTAAATTTAGCTAATGTCTTTAGAATATTAAAAACAATATGTTTCTGTTATTCATTTGTGGTCTGATTTGAGAGGTGTTTTTTTGTCATGTTCTTAATGTCTGAGGTCGACTCCTGATTGGTTTATTTTGTAAACATGCTGCTAAGATATGGCCAACATTCGATAAAATATTTTAATGTCACACCGAATTTATCGAATCTTATTACAAAACCTGGTTTAACTATTAGTCCAGAACTTTGAACATACAAAGTCCGTTTTTGTTGTTCGAAATTTGTCCGTCTATTGTCATAATAATCAATCTGTCAAAATAAACGAACGAAATAAACCAATGATAATCAACGTTCCAATTTGAAGTTCACATTTTGATTGTTTGTGTGTGATGTTTAAACTACAAGAACAGTCTCGTCTCGCCACTCGAGCGAGGTGCGCGCTTACCAGCTGCGTGTGTACTATTGAATAATCTCCCGTCGCGCGCCGCGCTCGATCGCCGCCGTAGGTATCTACGACCGGTTCGGGCCGGCTCGTTAGTAACTATGAGCGAAGACAATCTAAGCGACCAAGAAAAGTTGATAGAAGAAATGGAAGCGGAGTTGAGACAAGAAAGTACTGAGCCAGAGGAGATAGAAAATAACAAAACTGAACAGAAAAAAAGGGACAGAGAAGAGGATAGCGAAGATGAGTGGATAGCAGTATCGAGGAAAGAAAAGAAATTGAAGGGTGAAAAAGAAATTCCGCTAGAGGAAGAGTTTAGAAACACAGAAAATAAACAAGACCTATTTTTAACTTCGAATGAGTTACTTCCGAAGCAGTTTGCCATTGCAAAAATCTTTAGAGAAATGGGTCTAGGGTGCATAAGTAAGGTTAAATACCTAAACCCATACAAAGTAAAAGTAGAGATACCAGAAGGCCAAAACATCGAACAGCTCGAACGAATGTTCAGCAGCCGAGGATGGCGTATTCAGCGGGCAGCGGAAGTAAACATGTCGTACGGGGTCATAAAAGACGTGGATATGGAATTGACGGACAGTGAAATCCTGAGGCTGATATCATGCCCTGAACCGGGACAACTGGCGGCGGCGCAAAGATTGTCCCGTCGGAAGCTGGGTGGGGAGGGTTGGGAGCCGAGCGAGTCCGTCCGGCTTTCTTTTAAGGGCTCTTTTCGCCCTGCTCAGATCTCAGTTGAAGGGCTTGTAATAAGAGTAGAACCATATATTTTTCCAGTGACGCAGTGTAGCTTATGTTGGGCACTCGGCCATAGCGCGAAGAGATGCCCGACGGGAAAAGTTGTGTGCCCAAAGTGCGGAGGAAGTCACGCCAATTGCGAAACAACAAACTTCAGGTGCATAAACTGTCAGGGCGACCACATGGCGCTGAGGCGAACATGCCCAGCTTTTCAAAAAGAAAAGAGGTTGCGGGAACTGATGGCGGAGTATAATTGTACCTACCGACAAGCGATAAACATGTATGTTCCTGTACCACCTCGAGAAAGGACACCGGTGCGCAATCAGCTTCGGTCTCCTTTGAGCACTCCGTATTTCGTGCAGGCAGATAGCCCGACGCCAACAAAGACTCAACGCCAAGGACGTTCATATGCAGAAGTGGTAACTACGCATGCAGACATACACGGAGACGCGCCCCCCGTAGCCCACCAGACGCCTAGAAGAAATAAGAAACGTTTCTCCCCCTCGGTGTCGATTATGGAGGAGCCAGCAGGCAGATCTGCAGACGAGCACGCTATACCACACCACGAAAAGGACAAAAAAGAAAAAGACGTCACCATAAATGAGCTACTGAGTAGGTTAAAAGAAATTTTTTTCATAAGAGGAGTGACAGTACAAGAGAAAGTGAATCGAGCTATAAAGTGTTGCATAGAATGGATAATTTTGATGGCGGTGGAGAATGTCGCGGAGTGGCCGATATTGAAAACAATACTGGCTTATCTCGTCGGCTGAATTCTCAACCAACGCCAAAAAATACGAGTTTAAGTAGTATTATAATGTTAAATATAGTTCAGTGGAATGCGCGAAGCTTACAGCTTAAACTAGGATTGCTAGAAAATATATTGTATCGTGAAAAGATCCACATTGCTGTCATCTGCGAGACTTGGCTAGATTCCGGCAAAGAACTCAAGGTAAGCGGTTACAATGTGTTTCGTGACGATAGATATGATAACTATGGAGGTGTACTAATCCTCACTCATAAATCAATAAAAGCGTCCTTACGAAACATAGATAACCTGAACCCGGGAATACAGTCTATTATGATAGAAATTCACAATTGTATGCACATAAATTATGTTATTGGCATATACTGCCCATCAAATGTAACTACACAACAGGCCGACTGGGAAAAACTACTCAACATTAGAGATAAGAAAACTATTGTTCTCGGCGACTTTAACGGACATCACACAAATTGGTCGTATAAAATAGACAGGCGCGGTTCACAAATATTTGATGCCCTGTCAGATAGCAATTTTATAAGTTTAAATGATAGTAACTATCCTACTCTTGTCAGACTTGTTTTGAACAGATTGCAGCAAACTTCACCAGACTTGTCACTGTCATCAATAGATATTGCTACGAGAATTGATTGGAGAACCTTAAATGAAAATTTAGGCAGCGACCATCTAATTATTAAACTATCCATAGCCTCGGAAAGTGTTCCCAACAGTAGTTCTGTTTTGCGTCGTAATTATAAAAAGGCTGATTGGACAGCTTATAAACAGTCTATCATCACGCTTGTAAATGAACTTACTTTTAACTCAGAAAATCTACAGGCCTCGTATAACGGGTTTTTGGATTGTCTAAACTTATTAAAAAACATATCCCACTTATTAAAACTAACTTCAACCCTAATTCTAATTTCACACCAAAATCTTATTGGGACACTTCATTATCTAAATTAGTTGCCGAACGTCGATTAGCATTAGGCGCTTTTCGCCGTAACCCCACGCCCAGTAACTTGATCAAACTCGAAAATAAAATTCGTGAGGCACAGAAATATATTCGACGAGCCCAAGATAAATCTTGGAAAGATCAATGCTCATCTTTAGACAGTTCTATAAGCCAAAGCGAAGTGTGGCGTAAAATTAGGTGGTTAAAGGGTTATGGATCATCAAGACCCCTAATTGCGAATGAACATGCGATGGCATTATTGCGAAACTTAACACCAGATTATGTGCTACCGGGGGAGCCAGCATTTCCCGTGCAAAGATCTGTCTTGGACTCTCCGATTTCTTTGCAAGAGTTAGAATGCTGCATGCGACACAAAGACACGTCACCAGGTAACGACATGGTCTCATATTCCATGCTCAGTAACCTACCGCCTGATGCTAAGCAATTCCTGGTTAAATTGTATAACGAGGTTTTTATACAGAGCTTTGTGCCCCGACAATGGCGTGAGATAGTAATAATGCCTATTCCTAAACCCGGCCGGCCGCTTAATACGCCTGAAGCATTACGACCAATATCTATGATATCTTGCATCTGTAAAATATTCCACAATATTATATTACGGAGATTAGAATGGTACATCGAAAAGAATAATTTCTTATCTCCAAATACGGTAGGTTTCAGAAGATGTAGGTCCACCATGGACAATCTGGCAGTTCTTGTGTCTATGCTTCAAACCGGTTTGTCGCAGCATCAAAAAACATTGGCCGCTTTTATTGATATTAATAACGCGTATAATGAAGTAGATACAACAAGTTTAATTGAAATTATGTTAACGTTAAATATAAGTCCTAGCATTTGTAGATATATATGGAATTTTTTAAAAGACAGACACCTAAAAATTCGGCTAATAGATAATACCTACTTCACGAGAAGTACTTATCGTGGGTTAGCACAGGGCTGCCCTCTGTCCCCGGCTCTATTCAACATAGTAACTATTTACATCTGTAAACAAATAAATAATGTATTTGTATCCCAGTACGCCGATGATTATGTATTATACACGAGTTGCTATAATTTAAAGATGGGCAAAGATGAATTACAAATGGCGTTAAACCAAATGACTAATCTATTAACAAAAATAGGGTTGACTGTATCTGCAAAAAAGAGCAAAGTTTGTGTTTTTATAAGAGGTCACCAAAAAGAACAAGTACAATTAAAAATAAATGATAGCCCACTGGAAAATGTCGAGCAAGTGAAGTACTTGGGTTTATGGCTAGACAGATCACTTCGATGGGCAAAACATATAAACGAGCTAAGAAATAATTGTTTAAAATTTGTTAATATTTTCAAAGTGCTAGCGAGTTCAAAATGGGGCATACACCCTGTACATCTAAGACGTATCTATATTGCAATGATACGTAGCAGGTTAGATTACGCGAGCGCTCTGTATGGTAACAGCTGTAAAACTCACTTAGGTAAGTTAGACAAGGTACAAAACCAATGCATGCGAGTCATCGGAGGCTTTGTCAGGACTACGGCGATTCATGTGATGCAAAGTGAGTTATACCTACAGCCATTAAATGTGCGCAGGTACTATTTAGCAGGAAAGTTTTGGCTTAAATGCAAATCGTTTAAAAGTAATAATCTCATCAGCGTTATAGAAAATTTAAGTACTCAGTGTGAGAGTATATACACTTCGTATTGGGCCTATTGGAAAAATAAAAATAAACCATTATTATGCTTAGCTCACGCACAACTCAAAAACGTACGAATTCACGCCTGTACACAACTAGAGATGTTTTCATTAGACACGTGGGCCAGCAATGTGGATCTAAGCACGGTGCTATCAGCTAGTATTCATGTTGTAGATAAACCTAAAAACAAATATTTAGACAGCGATTTAAAACAAATCTGTGAGAATTTCATAAATATGGAATATGAATCATATCATAAAATATATACGGACGGATCCAAAGACGATCAGGGCAACGGATTAGCTGTCTTTGATCCTCAAACAAATACAACTATACAACTGAGTGTCGAAGCGCGTCTATCAACAATGTATACAGAACTTATTGCCATAGACAAAGCAATCACTTATATAGAATCAATTTCACACTCAGGCAGTTTTGTTGTTTTAACGGATTCTAAAAGTGCTATTCAACATCTGGCTCGTTTGTCCTCGAATTTTCGAGGAACACCGATAGCCTATAGCATATTGGAATCCATCCGTAGATTAAATCATAGCAAAATTGTAAAAATCCAATGGATCCCGTCGCATGTAGGTATCCCAGGTAATGAGGAAGCCGACCGGCTTGCCAAAGATGCTATAACTCAAGGAACTCCACTTGAATGTTTACCGTTGTGGTCGGACTGCTTGCACCTGGTACGACAAAGATGCAGGGAGATGTGGGAGAAGCACTTTGGCGAGCAGGGATGGGTCAAAAGTACCTGGTATGGTACTTTGCAGACCAGTCTTCCTCATTCGCCTTGGTTCGCAGCTATACATATAAGCAGACCGCTACTAGTTATCGCTCTGCGGCTCCGCTCTGGACACATTCCACTGAATAAATTCTTATTCATGATAGGCAAAAATGATACTGAAAATTGTTGTGAATGCTCAATTAAAGAAGACATATATCATATGATTGTGGAATGTGTCCGGAACGAAGCCGAAAGAGTTCAGTTCCAAATGGTGACGGGATTTAATGTAAAAGAACTTGGTGTGTGTAATAGCATTCTGGCTGAGCCCATATCGGACTCGGCCATATTGCTATATCAATTAGTATTAGTAGGAATTAAGCGTAGATTTTAAGTAAGGCCCAATAGGGGTGACATGGTCATGTCTGACCAAACCCTTTACAAAATAAAGATTAAAAAAAAAAAAAAAAAAAAAAACTACAAGAACCGACTTTATATTTTCAAAGTTCCTGAGTAATATCTACAAAAAAGTCATTAAAGTCATTAAAATTTTGAGCATCTCTTATAAGCTGATTCTTTGTGAACTAGTATTTAACGTGAACAAAATTATGTCCATGTTTGGAAAATTCATACATTATTTTCATCACAATTAATTCATTGTTTCCCGTGTTAAATAATTTTACATGAATTTAATAAGATGTCTTAAATAAAACTAAAGGAGTTGAGATGATCTATACATATACATAAAACTGGTACTTTTAACAATAACTGTATTATAAAATAATAAATAATATTAGATATAGATTTATTATTTTTTTGTTTTTATCACATAGACAGATATTATTGTAAGAAAATTGTATGTGGTGAATGGTTTGGTTAATAAATATATATATATACTGTAGAAGAATGTCATGAAAATTGCATCTAGTCTGACCAGTGAACTATTTTGTCATTTTTTCATCTATTTTAACCGACTATGAAAGAGGGTTATTTATAGACAAGATTACTGGAAAGCTGTAGAGTATATTTTGGGACGACTTTGTCAATACAAACAACTTTAAAATGTTATTTAGTTAAGCTCACCTGTTTATTTTATTAAATATGAATAAAATATGTAAACAATAAATATATAAATAAAATCATTAACTCCAGTAATCCGGTATAAGGAAATCACATTTAAAAAATGTGAAAATATTTTTATTTTGTAAAACAAACAATGTAATTAGAGAATTTAAAAGTAACAAGAAATAAACCTGCTCTTTTAAATTAATGATATTGAGACCAATTTTAAAGTCAAGGCTACAACTTATGCCATGTAATAAAAACACTATGTATATACCTATTAAACCTTCGAAATGTATCCAAATCTTTCTTAATTTTCATTACCTAGATTGAAATCTATATATTTCCAACTTCAGTACATAACTTCCAGAAGCTGAACAAAATACTATTTTCTATTTTTGTTAAAAGGCAGTTTGGTTATGACTATACTCAGAACTATGTATAGCTATCTAACTTTTTCATTGTCATAAAATTAATTAGATTTACCTATTTCTAAAACTTATATACCTACACATACCTAAGTATATTTATTTTCACGCGACTTTAAAAAAAATACATAGGTACTTTAAAATTGGTCTAAATTGAAGCACACAATGTATTATACTTACTAACGGCTTGGAATGTGATTATGTTCTTTGTGATACGAGTTATGTTGTCCGGGACTAATATTGGAACGTGTCCCGGGGCCTTCTCACTTCTAGGATGTAAAACCAAAGAAAATAAAGATCCTTTGACACGGAGGTTGTCTTTTATTTGCTGTTTATTACAAAAATAAAGGCATTTTTGTTAAAAGTTTATTACACAAAGAAAGACTATTTATTTATTATATACAATACATATATAATTAAGACGCTAATTTTAATTTCTATTTTTTTTGTACCTTTTTATGTAGTGTTTTAATAAAATATTTATCTATCTATCAGTATGACAAAAGCACCATACTTTTATTTTTCGTTTTTTTCTCTATATTGGTTAGTGGAATCTTTCTAAAAAATCAGCAAATGCATCAGTTAGGTTAGTTATCATTAAGCTACGAGTCGAGCAAAGATTTTGTACATATGTCTAACTTTTTCAAAGGCGTACTTATATTTGTGGCTCTAAAGCTATTTAGACAAAATTTCCTAGTTGATATTAACGGAATCGGTAAACTTGGGTTTGAAAATAATACAACCATGTGTAAAATTAAATTATAACTTAATTTATTCATATTACTCATATATGTACAAACAGTATACACAAATACCAGCACAATCATCCTTATTTATGTCAAAAATTATCAAGAAATAAAACAAATTATAATAATTACACAACCACATCAAAGAGCTAAAAAATGTAATGGGTTTCAATCAGCATATTTTTTATAAGATTAGGTATATTATTATTTATTCATTCTTGTATTAAAATCAAAACGTTTCCGCTAGAAATGAACAAGCGTGACACTATATATCTAGTAATAATCTTAAAACCTCGGATAAAACTAAATTTTGAATGCTAGTAGTTTCGAATAAACATTTACTTTGCACAATCTGTAATTAAAATTCTAAAATCGCTAAAAACAATCGGGAAATCAAAAAGCACTAACGCAACATTTATTTTGGGCTTTTCTGTTTGATCAAATTTTGCTTTCTGCTGTTTCTTTCTTAGCCAAGTTCCGTTCAAGTTAGCTTTCAATAAGTTATATAACTTGCTGCTGATACAAAAATAACATCTAGCTTCATTCACTTAGCCCTAGCTACCTAATGTACGTATAATACACAATTTTGTCCTATCATTCTGTAGCTGAACATATCCTGGTTGGTGTTTGTGTTAAGACTCCATCGCTTTCGCCTCTGCTATCACTGCTCTAGCTTGCTCCAAGGCTTTTCTGTAATGGTATATACGTACGTATACGTAGAAATTAGTAAAATCAGTAAACTATACTAATAATTATTAAAGCAGCGAATGAAATAAGGAATTACATAAAAAAATGGTATTTCATAATCATACATTACACAGATACATCTATCGGAAAGATATACCTACCATGTGTGTTGTAAAATATATAAATAAATATTTGGGAAAATCGAAGGATATGTAGTGCAAATTTTGTGCTGGTTGTTTGTCAAAATGTGTTGGCTGTATGTTACATTTTTATTACCAGTTTGGTACAACAGTTGAGTTGCACGAATTTTAAACTTTTATTATATGGGCTGTATCCGAGTGCCCGCCAGTGTACCAATACGAGCTGCAACGCTCGCTTGCGCGCACCACCTACCTTTTCTAGAAACGTAAACTAAACGAGATAGACTATAAAAAAACATTACTTATCTAGTGGTAGTAGAGCTTGTTAAGATACAAATTTGGCTCGTTTTATGAAGTTATAACTTTTGGATGTGTATCGTCATGGAAAACACTTGAAAACAATTTAAAATCGATTTGTTGTAATTCTTTTTTATTTTTGTAATAAATAAAATAAATATTCTGGGAAGTTGCAGTATCTATCTAATAAAAATTAAATATTCTGGGAAAGTGCACCCCTCCCCACACTAAGCAAACGCTTGTGTTGTGGGTACTACATAACGGATATAATACTTATATATTTTTCTTTTGTAAATACATACTTACTATACCTACATATAAACGACCAAACTCAACACAGGTAATTATAAAATTTAGAATACATAAATATTTGTTATTATAATATCC